>UELU01139332.1:9164-22136 GCA_900490025.1 Megastigmus dorsalis | reverse complement strand
CCGCCGGCCAACTACAGCTTCGCGATCCAAGCGAGCCGAACGTATAATTGTCTCGCGTCGGGCGCCGCCGATGAATGAAACAAATAATAAAAAACGATATCGGCCTGTCAAAATAAGAGTTCGACGATTCGTTGGCCCGCAACACTCGCATACATGTGCGTACACACTCACACATACTCGGGCGGAGGAAGCTCGTTTTTAGAGTCTTCTCGCGTACTCGCGCGAGAGTCACTCGGCCACTATATATACGGAATCCCTGGCGGTCGTTCACCCCCCTTAGTTCTTGCGCGCGCGGATTGGCGAACCTTTCAAGATCGCCACCTCCTGCATACACCGCGATGCACTCGCCGATGCACCTTTCAGCCTCGCGCGTGCACTGGTGTATATACGTACGTGCGGTACACGCGCAGCGCCTCTCTTTCTCTCTCGCAGCTCCTTCGTAGTGTCACTAGCAATCGTGCGCACATCGTGTGGCGGTAAGTGCAAGACGACGGGCGCGCGTACGTGCGAATGCGAGCTCGGTACAGCTCTCGTTATACGGGTGCATCGGAGTGTGTCTTGAGGAAAAAACATCGCTTCGAGTTCTGGCGCGATTGGTTCGTGTTGCAGGTGCGGCACTGTAATTTTTCGAAACGGGATATATCTTCGCCGATCCTTGTAATTAGGGGGAAGTCGAAGCCAGGAATGGCCGTCACCTAAGTACTCGCGGCATTTTTCCAGAAATTTGACTATAGATTTTACAAAATAACGTTAATCTAAAGTGACATGAAATATGAAGGGTGCTCTTCTCTTTGAATGTAGTAAAATCGCTTATGATTTTTATATTCGATAATATATGCATAAGACTGGTCACAAAACCAGCGGAAACAGCGCTACAACCTTTTTTTTCCAGAAATTCAACCCCATTTTACAAAATAGTCGCAATTATCAAGTGCTATAATCATTCTTTATTGAAATATGGAGGGTGCTCTTCTCCTCTTTTTGTAAGATTTGCATATACGGAGTATTTTTCTATTGACAAAAACAATGTGAGGTTATATGACAGTCCTTACAGCTCCGACATCCCTTTGTAACAGGTGCGAGAAGGGATTTGTTTCTCTATAATTTTTAAACTTTTGATGAATGTTACAATTACAATGAATTTACAATGAATTTACAATTACCATTTTTGAAAAGGTTACACTGATTTAAAATGAAAATATGATATCACCAATGCTTGAAAATTTTTCTTTCGCTATCATAATGTGATTGTTTAGGCAGTGCTATGAATTCAATGAACTTTATAAATCATTAAGTGTGAATACTTATACAAATGAATTGATACAGTTTTCGTTTATAATATGAATTTGAAGTAACACTTACGTTTATCAATGTAAAACTTCAGACGTCTTCCAAGACAATTGTTCCAAATACTACTCACACACAAAGAAGAAAAAAAACATATACTTGAAACTTCGCTTCAGAGAGAAACTTTCGCACGTTTGCAATTGCATTAAAAAAAAAAGAAAAGTTAATGTAGTTCTACCTTTCTTGCGGTAGTGCGCAAACGAAACGGTGGACGCCACGCGCGCGCTCATACACAATAGACACGGGAAAAACAGCGGGAGAGAGGATCCAGCGACGCGCAGTCGAAAGTAGAAAAGCTCGCGCGCGCTTTCGCGTACGCGCCCGTGGATTGGCAACGACTGAGCGGCAGCGGCAGCGGCAGCGGCAGCGGCAGCAGCAGCAGCAGCAGCAGCAGCAGCAACCGATCGCGCACAAGTCCACGAGATCACTCGCCGCCCGCTCTCTGCTCTGCTCTCCTCTCTCCTCTCTCTCTCTCTCTTTCTCTCTCGCTCTAGTCCCCTCTCGCTCGCTCCCGTTATAGCAGGGTTCGCTCGCACTCCGCTTAATCGCTCGCTCGCTCTCTCGAGTCGCACACGCGGGTGGGGGGCACCACTGAGAGACGTAAAGGTGGGAGATACGAGATATATATATATATATATATATATATGTCGTTTCTCTCTCTCGCTCTCTCTTTCTTTCTCTCGCCCCCTTTGCGCTTTCCCTCTTCGCTACCCCCCCGAAGCATCGCTCGCGTATAACCCCCGTCCGCCCCCGCCCCGACCCAACCCATCCCAGCCTCCCTCCTCCCTTCTCACCGAGTGCCGCACTGTCTCTCGACTTCTTACGCGCGCTCCGCTGCTCCCCATACCCAGCTTTATTGGGGATTCACGCGCGAATGTTTCTGTTACAGGGGAGGTTTCGTTCAACCTTAATTGAACCACCCCTGATTCGTCTTATACCGTCGCATGCGAGTGAGGCGATATACACGCTCGACTTTATTCACAATGGGACTTAGGAGGTTGGGAAGACGTTTTGCGATCTGTGGATGCATCCCATGCGCTTTTCATTGCCACTTAACACTTGTCAACGGACGAATATAATCCATAGATACATTCTGTACATGATATATTCTATTTATTTTAGGATCTCGACAAATTTCTTTGTTATACCGTTGCTTTTGTTAAATTCAAATTTTCCAAATGCGAAACCATTATGCCAAAATGCAGGATATCAATTTTAATTATCAGTGATTACTAAAATCGCCGCTCATGAATTAAATAAATTGGCATAATGCTGTTACCGGATAAATATGCAAATAAGCGTATATAAGCATTCGAATTTTATAATCTATCATTACCTATAACGATGCAACGTAATTGCAAAGTTTTTTCCATGGTTTACTGGAGTCATTATAATAAAATAAACAATTGTTAAATATTTCCATTTTATTAATTAATTCTAATATATACGCATGTAAAAATTACTTATTGAATTTTTAAAATTATAGTTTCTTTAATCAAAGAATTGAGATACATTTTCAAACCTATACCTTTAAAAAAGGATAGAAAATTTAAGAGAAATACATTACGTGGTATAGAGGCTTTAAAACCGGGCCATAAAAAATATAGTCTTAGAATTTGGTTTATGTTACGAGGTTACACATATACCATGTTTAGCATATGACTAAAACTTGTTATTGACTTTTAAAGAAATTAGTCAAAAGTTTTTAAGTTTAATTATTTTTCATAAATTATTATAATTCAAATAATTACCAGCAATATGATGATATAGTTGATCAACGCACAGGAACTAATTATTTCTGCAAAAAACTCCTTAGACATAATGGTTTATTTCCAAAAGAATAATAGAGACAAGTTTAAACGTTGATAAATATTTAATTGAAAATTGATAATATTAATTATTAATACCGTAAATTAAATTCATCTCAAGTGTTAAAAAATGATTAAAGAAAGGAATTCAATTGTCAAGATGATTTACATAAAGGATACCTTTAAAATTAAGAATATTATATCGTTCAGAATAGACATAAATCATTTTTACCATCATATTATTTCTTATTATATTCAAGGATTGTTCGAATGCAATTTTTTTTATTCTTATATAGGTAGTTAAATATTCGTAAAATCATTGGGAAGTAGACCATTTGTCTATATCACCATCTGTCCATAATCCGTAATTACACTTTGTACCCTTACCCGATAGAAACTACACTTATCATAGGTTCGTAATCTAACCAATATGACCCATCTGGTGTACTAATACTAAATGGCACTGAGACTGTACTAAAACTCTTTTTGCTAATTGCTATCCGAACCGTTCTTATACCCTCATAATCGACAAAAAACTTTTTACAGTTTTCTTATATATTTTAACAGCAGCAATTCCCTAGGTATAAAAGTAGCAAACATTCAAATGCTTACTACGTAGAATTATTGTGATTCTCATTTTAAACTAATCTTTTGTAAGTCTGATGTCAAAATATATGTTTTTACTTAACAATTTAACTTTAAAATGATATTTGTATCAAGATTTGTCTTTCTTATAATTCCAGTCTACCTATATGTAGTCTATTTTTACAAGTATACAGATTCCCATTTATCTATTTTATATGAAAAATAAGATCTGCATAAAATAAATATTTATGCAGAGCAAACAGTACAGTGAATTTTCTGGCTATTGTGTGGATATACCGCCGCGTTAGGGCATCTCGGATACCGCCACTAAACGTTGACATAATATTATGTAATATTTAAAGAGATGCTGCGTATCATAAAAGATCCCCGGTTTACTGGAAATTCGTATTTACATTGCCATTGTTAGCCGTCCTTCATATTGAATTACACATTGTATTTTTATGAGTTCCATTATTGTTATTTAAAAGTTTGGAATAAATCCTTTCAGTAACCAAATATTACCTTTCGCTGCTAGTATTGCGTTCTTTAACTCTAAAAATAATATCGTGTAATATTATCATATAATCTTTATCCTCTCTTATGTAATATCACAGACTTCCAATTAAACAAAATATTACAATATCTTATAGTATAAAATTTAATAGGAATCAAGTAAATTGTACTGAAACATACTTGTAATATTTCAGACTTAGATTGCAAAATATAATTGTTCAAATTTTTAAAATTATTCAAATTCCAAATGTCGTTGCTCTTCTAGTTTATGAACTATTTATCATCTGGCAAATATTCAAGTGAATATTTTAATAGGACACTGTTAAAAATTTCTGTTCCGACAAGATCCGCTAACACAAAATCCAAAATATTTTACGTTATTATTGAAATGTTTAGTTAAAATTTGTCCAAATTATAGATAAGCAAAGGGCACCTGTATTCAGGGGATGCGCGGAATTCAAAGTATTTTTTTAATTAATACGAATTATTTACTTTTCGTTTACTTAACTGTAATTGGGGAACATTGATTTGTTACCTCCTTAATATCAATAATTAATTAATACACTAAACTATCTATTGATAATCATTCACATTCTTAGTACCAAGTGGTTTAGACTATTTACAGTAGATATATTTATAATAATAAAAACTAATATATTTTTACTATTTTCAACAGATTCAGTAAATAAGAATTGACATACTTTAATCATCGACCTCATAGCAAGAGAATAAAAATACTCTTTTATTTTTAAACTCTGGGGTAAAAATAATAAAATCTGACTATTCCTGTCAATTCAAATAATCCGTAAACAAACCTTCATCATTATATTTTTCATAATACACGTGTCAATATTTGCTTAATCCGAAAAATATTGCAGTGAACATTTAATTTAATTTATTTCATTGTTCCATTTAAAATAATTAACGCTCCTGGCGCAATTTGACGCTCCATTTAATATAAATCATAAAACAAAAATTTATTAGCGTCAAACTACAATGTCAATATAAGTATTTATGACATTCTTTCAAGAAAATTATTAATCGAAGAATTCTAGCTTTTGGTACGGAATTCATTAACGTCTATTAATTAGCAGCTTTGAAATTCCAATCCACCTTGCAGAACATGAATGCAAAATAAAATTTCATTATCAAATAAATTAAATTAGTACAAGAATTTTCGAGAGGTCGGTTGCCAAGTGGTAGAAAAGACACGGGGCTATGAATAAAAGGGTTGCCAGCCCCACATTCTGCAAAAATTCTTTTACGATTAAAACTTTTGATAGTGAGCAGAACGAAAACAGTACTAAAGGAACCAAAAGTTATAGATAAAATAGAAATTACGAATAAAAAGTATACAATTCTCAAAAAAGTAGAAAATAGAAATATATCCTGGTTCGCTTCAATATTGTCAGTTTGGATGAGGTTTTTTTACATTATTAACCCATTAGTCCCAGCGAACAACGTAAAAATTATTAAAATAATTAATTCATAAATTAATGAGTTGATATAACTATCACATTTTTGGATGAAATAATTGCATTTTGTCGCGTGAAAAACTTTTCATAAGAGATTCAGACTACTTCAACGGTGACTAGTAGCTTTGTTTTCAGGATTGCTATATTGTGCATATAATGAATTTACGATAACCATAAGAAGATAATCGCATTATTGTTTTATCATTTCATAATAGCTGTTAATAATATGTGTCTTACACATATCTATATATAATAAATTCAACGCGTTTTTACGCATTTAATTCATTACATAATCAGTAATGGATAACAGGTTCAACTGCCAAACCACAAACTAATTTCTTATGAAAGAAGCAACATGAAACCAACAAGTAAGCTTTTCATTATAAGCTTCAGAAATTTATAACTGCTTAAAAGAAAATCCTTTAAAAGCATATACGTGCAACTTTGCTGGAATTAAAATAAATGGTGTCACTTTAAAATGCGTATATAATTTAACAAATATGCGGTAGGAATTGAAACGGAAGAAATAAAATTTTTAACGAAGTGCAGGAGGAAAATCTTGTATAAAACACCAAAACATATGCTGGTGCCTTCACTGCACGACGCACACGGCAAATAAATCCGAGGGAAATTGGAAAAAAATGTTTTCTCAAAAATATCAATGCGCCACATCAGCGCGGCGCATATAGCTCTCGGCTCGAGAAGTTGCGCAGAGGGGACGAGAGGGCGGTGCGCCGTTAACTCTGATTAATTACTCGTTTGTGTGCTCCTAATGACTTCTGTTCTCGGCCGTTTGCTCTCCCGCAAAGCGCCGAGCGAGCGAGTGAGCGAGAGAGAACCAACGCGCCGCCGCTACGGTCCCCGGAATGCCGTGCGCACATACGCGAAAGGTTAAAAATTTAATTAATGATTCCCGCCTCTTATGCGCGGCCGCTTGCTTATATATACCACTGGCTGGCGCCAAATGAAATGTTCGGTTTCACTGACTGCTGATTCAGTGCACTTGTGCCTTTTAACAGTTCGCTTGACCCTTAATTATCCACGAATGATAATGACGTTTATAATGGCTGCGGCTGTTTCAGTTATTCTTCGATCACCTTTACCGATAAGTATAGAAATGAGTAAAGAACGAAAGTAAAACTGCTTTTCTGTTTTACGAAATAACTTTTGCTATAGTGCAATACACTACATTTAAGATTTCTTCATCGCTAATTCTGCCAATTGAACTTTTAACACTATTACTTAAAGTAGCATTGCGCATAAAATAGTATTTATAAAATACCCTTTTATTATCTTCTGGAAAATGCTTTTTTTTATAGGTTGTTAATTCATTTGTTATTGAAACTTTATACTCTTGATTGCAATTTCGATTTATTATTAAATAATTATTGGAAAATGTGTTAGAGTAAAGCAGTTTTTTAATTGAATCAATAACTGTACCTACATTGTTTTGGAAGATAGGTAATTATATTTTTGACGTAAACATTTTCAAACGACGTTTCTAAAGTTTGTGAAAGACCAATCCTCAATTTCACCAAAAAAAGTCCTTAGAATTTTCTTAGAAAGTTTCTTAGAATTTTTTTAAATTTACAAATTAGATTACAATTAAATGAAATAGAAACTTTAAAAAATTAATAGCAGCTCTGAATCTTTAATTGCAGAAAGTAAAAGAAACATATAATAACTGATCATAAGAAAAAATAACTACTATTGAGGTACTAACACCTAGGTTCCAAACCACATTTCTATGCATTACATTTTTTAAATATGAATATATGGGAAAAAACTAAATATAACTCTGGAATCTTAATATATATCGGTCTTAAAGTGGCGATTCATTTTTGTAGTTTGTATTTGTAGTTCATTTTGAATAGTATAAAGTGACGCGGTAGCATCACGATAGCAAGTATGAGTCACACTGTACGAAGCCTGAGGGAGTGCATGCGACAAATACTTATTCTTTGAATTGACACTTTTTAATTTCTTTGTCAAATTCTAAATCAAATAAATAATTATATGCACTTGTAAGTATGAAAGATACTCGGTCGAAAAATAAAGATATTAATTCTGTCTTTTCTTTATTAGAGAAGTTTCATTAAAAAAGACAGGCAAATTAATTTAATAACACTTTTTGAAATTTTATGAGTTTAATTTTTCTACCGCTTTTATTTTCCTTCTTCGGCATCGTACAACAATAACTCTCGAAATCGAAACTAGAACTCGGTTGTTTCATATTCCATAATATTTATGAATACATTTGGTACCAAATAATGTTTGTTTTGTTCTTAGAATAGTTTAGAAACTCTAAACATACAAGATTTAAAAAGAAATACTGCACAAAATATTGCGAATTTGTTGAATATTAATTTAAAAAATATTCTATTGGGGTGATCCCGGTGCTGATGTTGATGTCAAATGGTTCTCTGGGAAAAGAAGTTAAAAGTTACTTGCAACTTCTTATCGAATCTTATTCGAATCTTACAGTTTACTGGTTTTTTTCATTTACGAGAAATTTTTTTTGAAATTTTTTTTATTCTTTCAAAATATAGGTAGCACTGTTTATATCTGGTTTATATTTCAAGAAGCTGCACCTTCCCGAAATCGAGAAATCTTTCCTCAAAGTTTCGACTTTTAAAACGTAGTTCCTATATACCAAGCCATTACGAACAAAGATATTTTTTATTATATCGTAAGAACTTTTTGAGGAACTTTTTTAAAAAACTAATATTTTATTGAAAACAATGCCATACATATTATATAAAAAATTTGGGTGGCCATGTTCAAGTAGTTGTAATTTATATTAAAGCGTTTTTTTTTTGTCAAAATCTTCGAACGATTCATACGAGTGAGAAAGATAGAACGAGTAGGGAGCTTATGGTCACGTGAGGTACAGTCCTCTCTCAGCATTTCCTTCTCTCCCGCAATATAACAAAGCAAGTATACGGACAGACTTTCACGTAAGCGCCCATTAAACTTTTGTCGCCGATTGTAGCAAGTCAACCTCCTTAAAAAAACGTTAAGCTACACTGAAAAAAAAGTTACTAAATTCAAGTAATCATGCGTTTCAATACATCTAAGAAAAAATATATTTTATTTAAAAAAATACTTACTTAATCTAAGTACTTTTTTTTTAATTAAGTAAACTATACTTAGATTAAGTAAATATTTCTTTAAATCAACTAAAGGAGGATGTCAACGCAGCGGAATGTACAAAACCGGTATTTTTGCTTGAAACTTGTCAAAATATGAAATTTGAAAAAGAAATTAATATGGGCAAGTGAAGGGATAATTAAAAAGCATCAGCACAAATTTTACTGAAGTAAGTGGAAAAATCAAGATTTCGTGCGACAATTAGTAGTAAAAAGGGTAATAAATTATTTTCACAATGTTTCCTCACGTTTATAAGGGCAAATTCGTATGGGAATCTTTAAGTTTATATAAATTCTTCGTGCTTGTAGTAGTTTGATGCATTTCCTATTGATATTTATCAGGGGCATCAGTTGGCATCCTCATTTCTTCTTGGATGGATTGAAACGAATGATTATTTGAATTTACTCATTTTCTCAGTTTATAGTACTACGAAATTTACTTATAAATATTATTAATGACAAGCTTTTTAAAGCTTGAGGATCGTATTAGATGGGTTTATTCTTCGCTTGTTTAATACATAAATTTTGATCGAAATTACCCCAAAATGAGGGTATTTTTTTTTATTTCAGTTTCGAATAAAATAAAATAAATTATAATTGCAAATAGAAAGATATATCAACCAACATTTAAGTTATCGGCATTTCTCCGTTCTCCCCTATATCTATGTATGCGGTAAAAGAATATATATTAATATGTATTTGGAACTCGAGGTGGTTCTTTCACGGACTCCCTAATAAATCGAAAGTGCATCATTAAATTTATATTTATAAATTTTAAGATAGGTTAGTATAAAAATAATAATTAGTTAAAATAATAATGATTACATGATAATAATGTTGCTTGTACGTAGCAATGACTTGCGTCGTTATACGAAAGAGCTTATCAGACCGTTTTAATACGTTCAGTTACCTGCATTTTTCATTCAACCACTAGAAAGTACAAATCTTCAACTTTTAGTTTCTGTTAAATGACTTTTTTTTGGAAAATTTATTTGGTAGTCAGGGTTGGAAAACATTTTATTGTATTTGAAATTTAAACATCCTAATATATTTTTTTATAATGATACCCAGTACTTCGCAAGTAGGAGAAAATACACTCATATACTTGCCAAGGTGTGTAATACATTCAGTTAAACCATAACAAGTCATTGCTTTTTATTATAAAATACGCAGTGAAATAAGTTGTAATCTGATTTTTGTGTTCAATTGAAAATTAAAAATATATTAATTAAAAAAATTTTTAAATTAAGAGTGTTATTGACTTCTTACTAAATTCACGGTAACTGAATGACAGTTAACGCTTAATCAAAACAACTTCGTCATGGTTGAAGGTTCTAAAATAAGCGCTGATATGGACTACTTATTAAGAGTTCATTCAATAATATCTCATGAATTTTAATGATTGTGTTTTATAATTAATAATAAATTAAGCCTTTTATGATATGGCCCCTTTCAAGGTTCTATAAAGTCCTTGATTATCAAAAACTAAGTTATATCAAGTAACCGTCACTTAGGCTACTACATCAACTATTGATTGCAGTTACTCAAAGATGTAGTGGTCTAAATAACACATTACTTGTATTTTAGGTTTTAATAATAAGCTATAACATTAAGCATTTTCATGATAATTTTTTTGGATGGGTTCACCAGTTAAACCAAAGAGATTGTAGCTTTTAACATGCCCTATAAAAAAAAAAAAACGATCACCTTAAAAATATTAGAGAAAATTTCATCCATAGAAAAATTTATATATTAATGCACAGAAATCTTCATTCAAGAAAAATTTTATTGAAAAGTATTTTTCTATTTTCCATATTTCAAGATCCGATTTCTTCTCAACAATCTTTTTCTTCTACAAATAATTCTTCTGAACTAAGCCGGCATTATAATTATTCGTTTTCGAAGAACTGGAACATATACAAGAATATACCGGGGAATATAGCATTTGACGAATGATGACTAGTTTACGTATACGTCTCGCAAAACGGCCTCTTATTGTACGTTGCGCCGAGCGATAAAAGGCCTATAGCTGACCGATGTAAGCAAGCATTACAGAAGCTTTGGCCAGCAGATGATCTAGCGCTGCCACCCTCCTGCAGTCGTAATCACAAGGCGTGATGATGTTCTTGATTGTCTCATAAAGCCGAGGCTGCACCGCGTGACTGTGAGCCGTAGGACCTAGGAGTCGATTGGGAGTTCGCTTTGTTAAGAGCGACACGACCATTCGTAACGATGACAATGGGGGCAATGCCATCATTAATATGCAGTCGCTGCAGTTGCAGAATCATTTATTAATATATTTGTTATTGTTATAATCTCTTTGCTTGGCTATTTTCATTATAATTAATCTATAATTACAAACATCACTAGATCTTTTATCAACAACTTTAACAATAAATTTTGTTTTAAATTATGACCACCAATATTACCAAGAAAACTATTTATTCACTCCTAGAAGAAAAACATGAAAATAATAACTGTAAATTAAAGGAAAGTATATTGTTACTTGATATAATATATTATTATTTAATGTAAAGTATATAGTTTAAGAATATAAACTTGTGTATAGTTGAGAATAACTTAACGTAATATAGAAATAATAAAAAGAAAATGAGCGATTTTTAAAATTTATCTCAGTTGCCGCAAATGTAAATATAGATCATCCAAACCTGTACTTGGCCCATTACACATTTGAGTCTATAGGCGCCAACATAACTCCTTTTCCAGATATAATTTGACTCACTCTCAAGTCTGCAATTATTTATACATTTAACGAAAGTATACCATAATAGCCCATAGTAGACCGATTAAGTGAAGACGATGTTTAAATTTAGCGTTTAATGAGCTCCTCTTTCTCTCAGCTGCTGCTGCACTTGCCGTCAGCGAGCTATCCTCGCCGGTTGTTTATGGTGCGCGGGCACACACATGCCGTTCCATATACACGCATCGCGAAACCACCTCGGCAAATCCGAGAAACAAAGCTGTATATAAGCAAGAGCCGTGTCGAGAGAAAGAGCAAGAGAGAAAGAGACCATCAGGCTACACGAGCGTGAATCTTGCTTTTTTTGGGAGGGGCAGCGCTATATGGCCGAGAGAAGAGAGAAGATCAGAGGCGCAAAAAAATGAGCTCGCGCCCGAGGAACGCCTTATATTCCTCGAAGAGGAAGAACGGAGAGGCTTGTTCAGGACTGCATATGCCCGCAGTAACGGCTCTCTGACGAAATGCCGGACCGGCGCCGCGCGCGGACCCGAGTATATAGATGGAAGAGCTGCACAGCGGACCGTGGCGAGCGCACATGTGTGCATATGTACGTCGAAAATCACGGATGCCTGCGCCCCGAGCTCGCGGCAGCGGCGGAACAGCTTCTGCTCGCTTACGCTGGAATGTCTATTTTAGTATCTCTCTCTCTCTCTCTCTCTCTCTCTCTCTCTCTCTCTCTCTCTCTCTCTCACTCACTCTCTCTCGATTCCACCATTTTTTTTCCTCCTTTTGTCAGTATACGCTTTTTGTGTTTCTGTCGTGCATATAGTATACTGTGTTGCGCGCATTATTACTGATATATATGTTAAACACATTTAGTTCCTTCAATGTGCAATAGGGTTAATTTTCTTTATTAACCGATTTCGAAGAAGAATATTTTTTAATATCATTTCTCGTTATTCTTTATCAATTTTTTATGTTGTTCAGTTACTCTTGACGTGTAAGAGTAGCGTATTAACAGAACAATAGAATTTTGGTATTTTGTTGTTGAGTATACAATCTGTATTTTACACTGTGTACACTAAAATTAAAAAAAAAATCATAAAGGAGTGGATGTTGCTGGAACAAATCTAAAAACAAAATTCAAGTGAAATGCTCGAAATCTGAGTGAGGCCCTTCTCTGGATCGCATCTTCGAACGCATATATCTATACATATATTCGGTTTACATAAGCTCACAACTTTATTTATATATATGAGTGTGTGAGTGTGTGTAATTATAATATCATTTATTTTTCATGAAGACTTACTACTGCTCAAATGATATAAAATAAATATTTATTCATTCAGTCACGTTTCCAAAACTTGTAGTATAGACTAATTCATAGTGACCGA
>UELU01139331.1:31586-51165 GCA_900490025.1 Megastigmus dorsalis | reverse complement strand
TAAACTACCAGTAACGTCAAAGTATGTTATTTATATTTTTTACTCAATTTTACTCAAGTTATATTTTTTTTAATAAATTATCCATCAATTAATTACATGTGTTAAGTGTAGAAAAAGTGGAGCCAAAATGAAAGAATATTTAGAGTTCCAACACAAATATTAAAAAGTGGAAAAAAAGTTGAATATAATAAAAATGGAGCCGTTTTTTTTATTCATCATCTCATTAAATACTCTTTGCAATTCCATATTTTACTTTTAATTAAATCTAAATTAGATAATTGAGAGCATAGCCTAGATGTGTGAATTGTTACAGGAGCAATTGGGAAAACTTAATATCGCATATACGGTCATCTGTGCAGCGCCGAAAGATTATCTAAGATTTCTCGAAATATCGAGGCAATAAAACCGACGAAAAAGCAGATTTCGTCAGCATTGTCCCTGCATCAGCAGCGAGGTGCAACCAAAGAAAGCAGGCGATAAGAGGGAAGGAAGGTAGGAAGGTGTGAGAGGAAGAGAGACAGAGAGAGAGAGAGAGAGGGAGAGAAAGAGAGGAGATCGAAAAGGTGCAAGGAGAAAACCACGCTGTACGTGCCACGGGCTCCCTACACCACTTCCACCTGTCGCTAAACTTATTATCGAATCATCTCACCTACAAGTAAGAGAAATAAGAGTGGATTATTCTTTCAGGAAAAAAAATTGCGAGACGCCAGACTATACCTAGGAATACTTCAACTAGTCTCACGGCTCTTTTCTTTCATTTTTCTGCCGCTAAAGTAAATTTTTCTACGAGCAAATAGTTCATACGTATTTAAATTACGCATTTTTTCTGTTTAGTTACATGATTTGTTCGCGAATGATTAGTTTGTGCAGGGATCGCAGGTTTGACAGGCGGACTATTCCTACGAGAAAAATGCCTTAAGTCGTGAATTCATTTACGAGCCCTAGTCTCGGAATTCCACAACGACCCCAAACCCTTGGGAAATATTTTGGCGTGTCCTACAATTCAACTTTTTTTCCAATTTTTAATATTTGATTAGTAGCTTGTTTATTAAGAAATAGGCAATGCCATATAATTCGGGAAAAGATTTTTAAGGGCTAAGATAAACCCAGTAAAATCGAATTGTGCTTCTGGAAAATTGTTAGTTTGGCAATCAGTTATCCATTCTGAGTCTACTGGTACACAGGGTGGACAAATTTTGTTTAAAGCGATTTTTTTTGTTTGTCTATTTGTAGACTTTCGGTTTGAGATGTATTAACATTGATCCATTTATTTTTTAATACTTTGATTGTATTCTATACATATTGTGTGTTGGCATTTTTATTTTTTAGTTACCCCATTAAGTCTTTTATATTCAATGAAGTCACATAGATTTAACGTGCTTTGCCAACATTTAAAGGCCGATTTTCTTTGACGTTTTATGTTATTGCACTCTTCATCCGACCAACGAACCGAGTTTCTGTTAAATTTTATGCTAACAATTTTTTGTTCGGGATATTATTGTTGATCGCTTCTTTGATGATTTGAATAAATAAGTTATATTTCTGACTGGGGTTAAGTTGTTCATATTCAAAAGTAAAAATTGTGAAAGTGGTTTTTCAAGATCAAGTTCAAATGAGCTCCAGTTGGTCTTCTTCTTCTATTTCTTCATTTCGAACTTATTAATATACGTTTTGGTTTTTGATTTAGCGGTCTAATGTCTAATTTATTTTCATTAATAATAACTCGCTTATATTTAGTTACCAGTAAGTCAGCTTTGTATTCCGAATTTAAATAAATGCATATTCTGTTATGGGAAATTCTTGAGATGGAGACCATGTTACCGGGACTAATAATTTCACCAATTGCGAGTGCGTAGTCACGGATGGTTACATCCCCCACGAAGCCTAATACTATAGCTTGATCTCTTGTAGGACATACTTCTTTTCGAGCAACTTTGAAGTAAG
The DNA here is from genome assembly GCA_900490025.1 of Megastigmus dorsalis. Lineage (NCBI taxonomy): Eukaryota > Metazoa > Arthropoda > Insecta > Hymenoptera > Megastigmidae > Megastigmus > Megastigmus dorsalis. The sequence continues at coordinate 49,221 of UELU01139331.1, read as the reverse complement.
ATAGATTATTTTCAGTGATTTGAGAAACAGTTTTGCTTTGTGAACTGTGAGGTAGGACGTCTCTAGTATTAACATTCATGTTGAATTTCTTGGTTCGGGGACTGCCTCCTTTTAATTAAGGAACCACAAAATCACTTACACGATAATTATTTTATTCACTGTATGATGTATAACACGCGAAGAAAGTACTTCGATCTAGAGTCGAAACCGTGGGATCGAGGAGAGCGGTTTTGTAAACACGTCTACTCGCGTCAAAGGTTCAAGTCGAACTCATTTAATTTCCTACCGGTTTATCATTATAATTGTATGTGCCAAATGAAATAAATAAAATATAGTTTATTGATAACAATATGAGATATAATTTTATTGATAATAAAATAATAATTTGCATTATTGACAATAAATTATCAAGATAATTTAAGGCGATAGGGAGAAATGAATATGTAATATGCCGAAACCTTGACATATTTAAATTTTGAAACTCCTTTAAATTATGGCATGCAATTGTATAACATTTGCTCAAAACTATTCTCTTTTCCGTACTAAATCGTTTTTCAGTGGAATCGCTTTATTATAAGTCGAAGAAAGAATAACAGAACATTGTAAAGGTTAAATAACGCTCTCATTATGTGAGTATCATCTTCATAATATATAAAGTATGGCTGTTACATTTGCAAATATGTTTTTTGAAGTCCACCTTGATTATTCAATTTTAAATATAATTCGTAGTAATTATTAAATTTATTAAAAAAAAACACATTAATGAATAGAATTCGTTTCATATGATAAAAGTAGAAGAGAGAAATTTTTAATTTGTGGTTGGTTGTAATACAATTAAAAAATAATTAGCCGGACGTTACTATCTTTTACTTTTGATACCACCCCAATTACGTCGTATATTTTCAGAAATAATTATCAGTAAACTTATTATGAAATGTATAAATTAGTATCTTGCCACGCAATTTTACTTATTCCGTTTTTGTGACTGAAGCTACAATCATGTTGAAGTATTCCGTTATGTAAGTTTTTGAAATGTTTAATTTTATTATTTTTTTAATGAATGTTTTTTTAATGCGTTTTTAAAAAGAGTTTGTATTACGTTTAACTGTTACAGTTATGTTTTAGTTTAAAAGTACAATTGAAAGGAAAGTATAATCATCTGACAAATAAAACCATTATTCAATTTAGATAAATTGTTTGTTAATATTAATTCTTAAATTAACCTATAAAAAATGAGAATAAAAGAAGGTGCCAAAGTCATAAGTCATTCTTTGAAAGGGAATTACGAAAAACCTATACTAGAATCCCTGGGATTCTGTGTACTTATTGACATTTCACTTTTTTACTTTGTACTGCAATAGTAAATATTAACATTTTAAAAAAAATCCATAAGAAGAGTTAATACTTGATATCGCTAAACATTATAGGATTTTTCTTCTTGATTAAGTGAGGGCGTGGTGTCGTATATATACAGATACTTCAAGATAAAGTTATTTACATTTAATCGGAGCATGCCGTGTACTACTATCCCATGAACGAACTCATTAAGTAACTTAATACAAGTGTTTGGTTAATTTGCTACAAACAATTTGACGAACGGAGGTGGTGTCGAAGTATTTTTTTCATGGAAGCATGTATCAATCAAGACAGCGCTCGTATTTGAAGTATCTTAAATAACCAGTGCATCAATATTTGATTAAAACCAACATCATTTATCAGGCTTGAATACATCATGATGACATGCACGCGTGACTCACGAACCATAGAAGTTATGTCTAATTATTTAAAGCCATTCTAAACAATTAGAAATATTCAATTAGTTTAGATATCTATACTTTAGATTGTAATATTTAAAGGATGCTGCTCTACTCTCGTGCATAGTTACCTGCTCTGTGCTGTTTTTTGTTTCTTAGACTGAATCCTTACAAGTTTTTTAAATTTTTCGTGATAGAGCATACAGAAATCATACAAGATACAGTAAATTAAGTTTAATAATACAGCCAATCAACTGCTTAAAATATCAACATACATATATATTTTAAGACGTTTAGACACAGTAAGATTGTGTGTATTTTAGCATAGTCTTTGTTAATTTGCATCAAATACTTCATTTTCCTATATTTTCCCGTAATAGTATATAACGTAAATAGTTTTAAAACTTTTGGGTTTTGTCTTTTCCACAGCTTATTATTCATAGCTTTATCGTTGAAGGAGTCATCGGCATCTGCAATACCGAGATTATCAGTCAGGCGTACTGAAGCTTCAGACAAGGCAAAGTACAATGGCTATAAAGATTATTTCAATATCAACTCTCCGGATTTGAAGAACTTGGAACAAGTCCGACACGGGCAAAGGTATAGAAAACACGTGGATGATAATTCGGTAAATGAAGTTAGACCAGCGATTCTTGAAGAATATGACGAAGAAAATGAGTGGTCTACGATGCTTGTATATCTGTACAATCGTTTGACTAAGGCTTTTGACAAAGCTGAGCGCGTCAAGGTGTCAGGAACGCCTGCACCTTGCGAGGACAATGCAGATGATGAAGTCTTATTGTGGACCTACATGTTTAATGTATTTAGCGATCTACACGAGAAAAGAACAATCGAGTTAAAAGCAGAACGCGAACGCAAGCTGGTTGAGCAGTTTTAATTATAAATTTTCTATTATTTCAAGAAAGCCATGTATTTTATTTTGATACAAAACATGTTATCCTGTACTATATAACTGTATGAAGAATATGAAAATAAATTTATAATGACTTATATATTGATACATTAAAGTAATTTATGGATTTTCTCTTGATCATTGCAAACCGACTAATTTTACCAATTTTCGACAGCTTGGAATTAAACATTTCGATACATGCGAGCATTTTTCGCTGCATAAAGATATAGAAACCGATTTGGCTGTAACATTAGAGAATTATTTCTTTTATTTAGAAATAAAGATCAACACAATAATATCTTTAAACAGATCTTAAATCCTGAAATAATTATAATTTAAGCAAAATATACGAAGAGCCATGCTTAATTGCTTCAAATCACCTTAAATTAGCAATCAAAATTGCTAGCCTAAATTAGTATAAAACTTCGAGACACTCAAAAGTTTGTGAGACAATCGCTGGAGAGTATGAAATTCTACTTTATTAAATTAAATATTTTTTAGTAATACTAAGAGGCACACACAACTTGCATTACAATATAAAATCTATGATCATGCATTACAAGTGAAATTTATTAAAAGGACAATGTGGTGGGACGTCGACAAGTAAGGTGAACATTATAAAAAGGCAGTAGTATAGGAAGAACATTTTGTCATATACTTAATGCACAATATATCGATAGTTTACTAATTCCAAGCTACAGATTTATTTTGCTTTTATAGGCATGCAATCCAAAGAACACTGCAATGTACATTTATCTATTATAAAAAAAGAACTAGCGCTACAGGCTATTTGTGTTCCAATTAGAATCGCGACTCATGAAATCAAACTCGTTACTCTAGAACAGAACGAAGACTTATCTTCGTATTTTCCAAATGATATTGGCTCCTTCCGCTCGAGACCATGATAGAAATCTTTCCGACCATAACACATGTCCTTAAAGCTACTGATTTTTCTTTTTCCGCTGCCTCATGGACGTAAATCTCGTAAGTATTCACATCAGTGGAAATGTATATTGAAAGACCAAAAATATTTAAATTAATATGGTAAACGATGCTTGTAAACCAAAAAATGCACTTTTCATTGAAGGGTAGACATTTCGGAGCTATAGTAAATCTAAGCTCATAAATATGGATAACATGTCAGTTATGTCTAAACTACAACTGTCCAAGCTCTTTGTCTTTCCACCGTGTAACTATCTTCTATCAGGGGAGATCATTCTTTGAAGATCAGATCAGTTTGAGAGTTCAAGGGGTGATCTTTCTGGACAGGAGAGAGTTACACGGTAGAAAGACAAAGTTAGGTAGTTGTAGTTTAGACATAACTGACATGCTGTCCATATTCATGAATTTAGATTTATAATACTGTTAAGCCCTGAAGAGGAATGCATAATAAAAAAACGTCCGAAACGTTGGCCCTTCAATAAAAAATGCATTTATTGGTTAGCAAGGATCAACACTTTTAACCATAAATAGCTGGCAATTCGGACATTTCATTTATTGTGCGCCCTCTTCAGGGCCTAAAAGTGTGATAATTTGCAATTCAAAAAAGTGAACATTCTGTCACTAAATTAACTGAACTGGTCCAGTGTGAGAAGCCGAAAAGAAACCTCACTGGAAAAGTGAGTCATATACCGATAGGCAGAAAGATTGGATAGTTAATTTCGTGACACTAGTTCCTCGACTTTAATTTTTATTTTGAGAACTAATTATTGGATAAACAAAGACGAAAGATATAGATAAGTATCACAATGATTTTGTTCGCAAAATGCATTTTTTTTTTCAATTCACTTGTTAATTTTTCATTTTGATTCTTGAATAATATTTATACGATTTTTTAGTTAAACACTCCCTTATTGTATCCGGCCCTTCTAAATGCTCTACCTCGATAAATAAAATAAAATAAGCAGGTCAGGAATAATAATATTGTTGAATAATATTGTTGAAACATAATAAAAAAACAAGAATTATCTTTCTGAAAATTGATCTTATTTATTTAATAAATACGTGCGGTATACTTTCGTTTGCAACGAGAGCTTAAAACAGTAACTAACAATTTCATAGTACATGTATGTGTATATTAACAAATGAATACATTCGAATGAAGGATATTCATTTACAATCTAAAAATACACTATCTATCCGTAACAAATCTTGGTGTTTTGCTATCCAACCCCAGTTAGTCTTTGATAGGTCGAAAAGTTTTTCATTACGTTCTCTATTTATATTTTGAATAAAGATACGTATAATTCACTTGCTCCGCTACAGTCAAGTGTCGTCTAACGCATAGCTCACAAATGAATCTAACAAAGTCTCGATCGACTGGCGATACAAATGGCAAGAGTCCCACGCGTACCGCCAACCGATAAACGCCACTGATTCGGCACTTGCAGCAGAGTTGCATGCGGCACGAGTTCGACGTCCATCCATTAGATGACGCCAGGCATGCCTTAAGCTCCGCAAGTTCGCGTAGCTCTCGCTAAACGATTGCGGCCGCTGCAAGACGACTCGAGGTATCGGAGTCAGCATCAGCCAGACTGTGCTTTGAGTTGTGCATACACTCCATCTCTCTTTCTCTTTAATCCGCAAGCCATAAGCAAGTAGTTTAAAAGACCTAAAGCTATATCTATATTATAGTTTAACGGATTCTCTCTGTTTCTCTTTCTGGTCTGTCTATCTGTTTCTCTTCAACATCGTATTCCGGGAGGATAATCGGCCGAGTGTCGCGCGCGTGTGTACGTGCAGTAGTAGTGACGGCAGTAGCAGTCGCCAGCAGCGAACGGCAACGTGACTCGCGCAAGACTCGGTGTGCTGTCATAACCTGCCTGCGCTCTCTCTATTGCCTTATATCCCTCGATCTCTCACTTCTAACACTTTGAGAGCGACGATATAGGCGACAACTTATTTCTCTCTTATCGGGCCATCTCTTTTTTTTTCTATAAGCTTTGCATACGTCTGAGTGAGTCACGTATAGTGCGCGTGTGCGCGATTAGTGTGCTGGATTATCTCCTACACATTGTATCCACATCCTTTCTCTCTCTCTCTCTCTCTCTCTCTCTCTCTCACACTATTTCTCTATACTTATCGCTATTACACCACTACAGATTGCCAGAAGCGCGGTGATTTCTTTTGCTTTCTCGTGCCCGTGTGTGTGACGTGTGTCTGTGTCTGTGTGTCTGTGTGTATGTGTGTGTGTGTGTGTGTCTGCGTGTGTTTGTCCGCCCATTCGCCGGTCTCTATCGGGCCTGCTCCCGCGACTATAGCGACACGCGCACGCTCGCCGACGACGCTCACTACTACCGGGCTGCTTGTAATGCGACTTGCCCGTTGCTCTCTATATATTCCTATACCGTATGTGCCTCCTCCTCTCGTCTAATTGATAAAAAGAGTACGGCGAGACACGTACATATAGCGTACAAGGGGCGACCCTCGCAGTGTCACCACGCACGTGCATATAGCTAGACCTGAAAGACACACAGAGAGAGAGAGAGAGAGAGAGAGAGACAGAGAGAACAAGTAGATAGATAGAGAGAGAGAGAGAGAGATCGAGTAGTCAATAGTAAAGATCGCGTACGTTTTCTGCACACCCTTGCCATTTGCGCTACCCCGTGTTCTCTTTTATATACTCGCTCTCTCGTGCGTAACCTCATTGCCTGGTGCGTGTTGTATTACGTGTCTCTCAGTGTGTGTGTGTGTGTGTGCGCGCGTGTGTGAGGTGCGCGCGAGTGCACACACCTCGTCGTATAGCGCCATATTAATTTTGCGCGTCGCGTCCCGTGCATAACAACCTGTTGTCATATCTTTTTTTTCCACGATACGCGCGCTGCAGATATCCTCTTCGAAGGCATCCGACTTGCAGAGTGGATAAAGGACAGACGACGAACCCGAGTGTCGTATAACCCTAACCCATTAGCAAGGACTGCTACATATACGTGTGCAAGTGTGTATATATAAATATACATATAGATATATACATATACATATACGGAATCGGACGGTCGCTCATTGGCTTACTGTCACTCTCGCTCGCACATTGGCGTACACACAAGAGACTGTAGTGCGTGTGTGCGCTCGCAGCGTGTACACGTATATTTCGTGGGTGATCGACCAGTCGAAAGAAGGGGGTGGGAGTACCGAGGGAACCAGAGGGAGAGAGATACATCGTACGAGGGAGGGAGGAATTTTGGACCGTGAAACACAGCCGTCACACGGAGAACCGCCATCGAGGATGAACGGGTAAGTCCTACGAGAACATCTCACGTGTATGTATGCATACTTTGTCCGAGTGCAAGGAAAAAAATAAAGGACTTTCTGCTCTCGTGCCGTTCGCTACATACGTGTTTACAACCTCGCTCGCTTCCTCTCCCTTTCGCCCTTTTGTCCCGTGCGCCCTCTCGCTGGCTCGTGCCCTCCGCTTCGTTCCCTCTCTGTCGCGCTGTGTCTGCTCAGTAAATTATCGACAGCGTGACGAGGACGGAGACTCGCCGTGGCTACCGAGGCAGACAGCGAGAGGGTTACACAGCTGCCGAGCTGTAGCTATAGGGAAAGACTGAGGGAGAGCCGAGGGGAGGGAACCACCCGAGCGTGCGCGAGAGACCGACGCGCTTTCGAGGGGAGAAGTGGGAGTCGAAGGAGGTGGACGAAGCTTGCAAGCATATATATGCATGTGTATGATGCATGTGTAGATGTACGTATAGGGGAGCGTATAGAATGGGAAGCGAGCGAAGTGTACAGACGCGGGCGAGAGAGCCGCGCAAAAATAGCGGTGAAGCTTGGATAAATAGGGCCCGACCGGAAGGAAAAAAAAGCGTTTAATCGACGGAGATAAGAGAGCTGCGTTAATGCGTGACCCGATGTCAGCGTGAAATGTGTGCTAAGAAGATAAAGACGATTTATTTATTAGCAGGCCTAAAGCTATAACCGCTTTTTTTCCCCTTGGTATGACTCTTCGACGACAGATAACAGCGCTTTCTGCGCACTGCGAGAGATGCGCTTAGAGAGATTTGCTCGTTCTGTTTGGCACAGTCGATGTAAAGAACATGCTCGACTATCGTTGCAGGAAAATGATTAATTAGGTTGAGAAGAAATCCATTTCAAGTAATTTAAGAAATGTGCGAAGTTAGTTTTTCCCTCGAATAGCACAACCTTTATGGTTCGGTTAAAATATATGCTTGCTGAAACTATTTGAATATACCATCAGCAGAAGCCATTTATATTTTGCAGAGTATGATAAATGGTCTGGGGATTCCGGTCCATTCTCCTGAACTGTAGGAAAAACTTTATTCAGATCCCCGGAAAAAAATGACTTAGCTGTACCATGTATTCGATCCAAAAATGAATTTTAATTGTTAAATACAGGCGGCTAATGTTTCTGTTAGTAGGTTATCAGGTTTCTCGTTATATGCCAAATACATTGTTTTTTTAATTAAATTTAATTTTAAACGTAAATGAGTATTATGTATTTTGTCGTAGGATATAGAGTGCGAGCAACTAATTTAATAAATTACGACTATTAATAAACTTTTTGTATACACGCCAAATCAAATGTCAAAACGCTTACTATTAAACTTAAATTATTTTACCATTAAACTTAATTTATTAACTTAATAAAAGAAAGAAATTAGAAAAAAAATATTCCGATTAGCTAGAGTTTTTTTATACATTATTTTTGTCATTATTTGAAATTTTCTGGTAAAGTAGAATCAATATTTATGCAAACTGAGAAATGCTTGGCATGTACTAGAATTACATCAATACAACACTGGCACCGATGCCAATTCTTCCTCTCTTAAGACGCAGTCTAGTAGACTAAGAACTCTGTCAAGTGGATAGTCTCTTATACTTTAACACTCGCGAGAATAAAATCTAGTTTTCATTTTTGTACGAAATACTACAAATGTTCGCATGTTTATTGATTTTACTCAATAAAGATGTGAACATTATTATACATAAGTAGGTCAAAATTATAATAGGATGTGTAATATGAAAAAATACTTTATTATATTACGTAGCTTCTTTTTATACAAGAATTTTAAATTTTCTATATTAAATTAAAACTTGGTTCTTTTTTTATCTTTACTCACTTATACTAGAAATTCCTCATTGCTAAAACTTTTTCCTTGTATTTTTCTTTATTGCATGAATGGATATAGAAAAAATTTAAATATTTGTAACTCGAGAAAAAAAGTACATTTTTAATACAAAGAATTTTATTTAAAAAAATTAATTCAGGTGATGAAAATAAATAAAAAGCACACATTCCGGATTCAACATGTATTACAAAATTATACGAAGTAGAAAATATTATAATGTTATATATTATTGTTATTATAAATTATTATAGTGTTATATAAATAATTTATAGTTTTACTCGATTAGTTAAGCTAAAACACGCATCATGTGAATTTTGAAAGATTTAAAATACATTCTTCATAACATAGTATCTAAGTATATCGTCTTACTAGACTCGACCTTAATCTACTTATGACGTATAGATATACGGCTTATACAAAAAGTTTCGAAGCTACATCATTTTCATCTTTCTGAAATTTATGACATACATTTAATGATTTTTGTAGAAATTCATACATTAAGTAGAACGAAACCAATTTAGCGCGACGGAAGGGGTTCGATCTATAATGAAATTTCTATACAGATTTTTCTGTATCCTAAGTATCAAGAATGGTATACGTTACATGAGCACTTGTTACAAGAGAACTTGTGCTCATCTATACTATATCTCGTGGGCATTCTACCCTTATAGTATCGTATTAACGAAATGCATACGGGAACTTCCAACTGGTCGGTAGCCCCGAGTCCAAAGGTGCAATATAGCAAGGGTCGAAAGGGCGTTTGCAACAAAGTATACCGTCCAGAAATTCACGTAGCAGAATGAGAATTTTTAAAGCCGAGACTAAGCAGTCTTCGCTTAGAAATTCTTTTGTCTCGAATATCGTTATAGAAAAAAGATCTTTTAAAGGCTCCGGTTACTCTTGGGTACAAAATTCCGCGGCGCAGCGAGGAACGAGGAAGGGTTGCAAAGATAAAGCCCTTCGAAATGACGAAAGCCATAGAGCTTGGAAAAAAGCGTTGCAGGTTTTTTCGAGAATTAGTCCCTGCGCGGTAAATTATATTTTAAAACAAGGAGAATACTGCAGTCTGAATACAAGACCGGCAGCAGATCGTTTGTTTCTTTGCTAATTTTAAATTCTTTTTTGGTACTTCAATATATTTAATGGAAATGGATCAATAGAGCTGAGATATCTTATAAAAAGGCTGCTATTTTAGGTACAAACTATTTAGATCACTTCAAATCATTAAGCAATTTGGTTTACGAAAATTCTGTTGTTAGCTTTGTGAACAAAAGAAATAGCAAGCTGTAAATTATGAAGAATATAAAAAATTTCAATTGTACATATGGACACAGTTCTACTACTTGGTTAAGAACAACATTAACGGCATTATGTGGCTTTGAAACAATAGTTACAATTGTTCCTACAACGCATTAAAAGTAATAAATTTAATATCACACAAATATATTCGTGTCAAGGATAATAAAAGATAGAAATCGTCGGTTCGCGCTTACAAAACTTTCACGTTTTTTCCATTTTAATGCCGCACATCATAATATTTGCGTAAAAAGAAAAATGGAATGACAACAAATTCCGTTAAACGATCTAAAAGCGGAGGGATTTACCTTGTCGCTGAGCAAAGAAGAAAGGAAAAAAAAAAGGGTCGACTAATAAACCGTGAGTTTACTTTCACGCTAGAATCTACATAAAAAAAAGGAGTAGAAAAAGGAAGATAATACGGGAGAGCGTAGGAGGAGAAAGAAGAGGTGGGATATACCGAGTCGTGCTGAGGTACAGAGTCACGTGCCAGTACTACAGCGTCCTAGCTTTAGCCTCCCTCTCGCTACACTCGACGCTATTACAGCAGTTCTCTTTGCCTTTTTGTTTTCCACAGCTGTGCGCGGTGACTTTGGATTTTTGCACGCTCGCGCATCGTATATATGTAAGAGACCCCACACCAGCACATTGTTATTCGCGAGGTCTTGATTGCATCGATGATGTCAGCGAGTCTGCGTCTTTAGCCCCGGTTGGCGATTGTTTTATCGGCGAAAAGGCATCGCCTCGCGATTCTCTTACTTGGAAGCTTTTCTCGCGTAAATAAGAATTCTCGTAATATAGCTTTCTTTGAATGGAGATTATATAGATATGTGTGTTACCTTTTGACTTTCGTGTAAAATAAACGAGGAGAAAATGAAATTTACACTGGCTTCGAATACTATCAATGTAAATGCATGTAATTGTAAGCGAATCAAATAGTTAGTTGAGAAGTCGATTACGAATTTGAACTGGGTTGAAGGTATTTATTTAAAGATGTAATATTTTGCAGTCATTGGATGTTAATATTAACCAAATTTGATATTTTAATGAAGCAGTTAAAGTCAACCTTATAATAGTAATGTTACAAATTCATTTGAATAGGTAAGACGGTCTTGATTAATCATCTCTTAATTAAGCACAAAGTGATATCCGAAATATTTAACTGAAACTATAGCTAGAGCTTAAAATTATAATTGGATATTTTTTAAACTTTTCTGTACAGCAACGAGAAAACTTTTACATTTAATACCGGTCGAATCGAGTGTTCCAATTTGATTAATATATTCATCTATATTTATTTACGTAAATATATTACACAGTTACAGAAGTAGTTGAAAACTAGAAATTTTTTAAAGTATAAGTTATTTAAATATTTTAAATAGTTTGTTTAGTTAAATAACACTTACTTAAGAAGCTAAAATTAAGGTTTGTCTAATTCGTTAAGCGACAGGTATGTCAGACAGATACAGAATAAATAATAGATACTAAACTTAGGTAGAGAAACAAGAATGTTAGAGCATCGCAGAAAATCTATCGAGTAAGGAAGAATCAATGTTCTTAATGCAGATGAATTAAAGCTGATACTTCACTTTCTACACAAGTTCGTAGTAAAGCATAAGTCGATAATCCTCAAGCTTTTCACTCATCTCCTCCCGTATACCGAGTATCTTAATCTATTAGCTTTTCTAATTGTAAATAAAAATTATTTCTTGACTGATAATGTTCATTTAAATAATAGTTGTACGACGAGCAAGCAGAAACAACGAACTCGTGCAAGTCCTTTAATCCGTATGAAAGAGCCTCGACATTGTCGGCACATTGATTGTTCGAGAGAGAGAGAGAGAGAGAGAGAGGCAGGAGGATATTCGGTCGGTACGTTCAAACATCAAAGGTCTCGACAGGATCGGTAAGAGTCTTTTTTTCTTTGGTTCACGCGCCGCCGCCGCCGCGCGCAAGCTCCGCTGTTATCAACAAACGGTCACGCCTGTACACACAATTCAAGTCTCCGCCTCGCTCTCTCTCTCTCTCTCTCCCTCTGTGATATACCCTAACATGCAAACTATATACCGATAGCGAAAGCGCGATAACAATGGAAAAGTTGAGTGTGTTGCCGCTAAAAAAATCCCAAGTGCCTTAGTAAAAGGTTTTGCGTATGTACTTTAGTCTACGGAAACACTTGCGTTCAATGTGAGAACATTTTCGAAAACATAAAAGTTTATTCTAGATTTATTATTGCTTAATAATGGAAAACAAAATAATGTCGTGAATTAGGAAAATTATCTCCACTATTAGTTATCGCAAATAATTTTTCGTTTCTACGATATTGTAATAAATAATTAAACTATCCGATTACAAATAATCATTTGTAGAAATTATTATTTACCTATATTCAAGTAGTCGACAAAATTTTTGATTGCATGATTTGAAACATAGTTGTTCGCTTTGGACTCTAAAAAAGATTTATCTCGCGCAAATAAAATAAGATACGAAGAATTTCCCCAATTAATCAGACATTTTATCACGCGTAAATAAAGATGGCCCACAAATACCGGAGTCATTCATTTACGCGATGCGTATAGATAAGTTCTCTGCGCCTTAAAATTCCGTCAGCGGTAACAGCAGCAACAGCAGCACATTGCAGGAATAGCCGGTGCAGAATTTTGCGCGATGCGCTTTTGTCGTGGTGGAGGCCCCGTCGCTCGCTTTCTGCGGTCTGCCGCAACAACGTATCTTGCGAATTTAATGGAGGGCCGTAATCGCGACACAGTCGGGGAACACGTACACCACAATGCAATTTATTGACCGAGTCACTGCTCGAGCCTTCCACGCCGTCGTCGCGCGCTCCTCTATCCCATTTGCCTCACCGCGCAACTCACCATATATATATATATGTACGCCGCCGTCGCTCTGCCTCTGCGCCGATAATAGTGTTTACATTTCTTATGTCCCAGATGCTGTGATTGATACGCTCCGAGGGGGCCGCAATAATCGGTGTTTGTCTCGAGCTTGATTCAAAAGATGGTGTATTACTATATCACACTCCGTGTGAGAAACTCGATTTATCGCACGCTGGAAAAATAACAGTACATGCGTTAAATTGAGCTTCTTACACGCTGTTATAAAATCGCTCGCGACCAAAAGTTCCCACTAGAGCAAAATCACTTTATTGCACTAGTGTCGAAATGTGCTTCATTCAGCTTTTTGTCATTTATTTTATGCATTCTTTTCGCAGTTATTGTGTGTAGAACTCGTTTCCCTGGGTTTATAAATACAGAAGCGAGAAGCTGAAAATTTTTTGTATGTAAGGAAATTGTCGAGAATTCGTCGTTAGATATTCAAAGCTTTTTAATAATTAATAGACAAGCATTATCGAATATCATTGAACGAGATAATGAGGCTAAAAATAATTAGCCATACCAAGGAGTTAAAGTTATGATGTTAATACTGATATTCAATGCAGACTGATGTTTGACATTTCTATTTACATAGACTTACTGAGTCGATTATCGAAGCCTGGAAACCTAGCGAATATTCTGTTATATGTAGATAAAATTTAGATATTGTTACAGAATTCACTTCTTGAAAAGAAAAGTTGAAGGAAAAAAATAGAAAGATATTTAGAAATTCGTACATTTATTTTATTAACTATTTACATACATTTCTGCGCATTTATTACACTTTTTTTACTTTTCTCAAAATTGATAATAAAAATTAATTTCTTATAATTATAGTTCATAAATTAGAAAAATAAATTACTGAACTATTAGTATTTTTTTTTTATTTACACATGGGTTATATTTAAATATAGTAAATTACAACTTTGCGCACGCCGATAACAAAAAATATTTAATATAAGGTTATTATAATTATTATGATATATTGTAATAATACTATTATTATTAATATGTATATAATAAGATAACAAAATTGTTCAGTGCTTATTCGAAAGATAACAGTTTTTTAACTGTAAATTTTTTAGATAAATCTTTAAAAATTAACAACAATTAGTAAATAACAGAACTATAAAATTACTTCCAATAGTTAGTTTAACCTTATAACGATTAAGACGATTTTTGAAGAATTTTAAACTGAACAATATGGGCTTTAAAATTTTCAAATCGGATCAATAGTTAAAAAGCGCCATTACCGAAGGTATTGTTGCTTATGAACGCAAATATTATGTCCTTATGAAAAGCAACGTTACTCTATTACCATTGACCTTAGCTGGAATTTCCAAATCTTGTGTTGTTAAATATATGATTATCTATAAATTATCCAAATAGAAAGGGCGATCCCAAGAATTGACCCCAAGGAGATGACCAGCATGCGAGTTCTGGATTTTCTTAAAACTTTCAGGAATCACATTTTGTGTAAAATAGGCCCTGGAATTCAAGATATTCACCACTCTTTATACTCATAATGTATATCTATATATATTATTTTTTAGTGTCTATAGATATACGCTAATGCATAAAATCAATTTGAATTGGTGAATATCTTGATTTCCAGGGCATATATTCAATAAGTCGCCAAGACACGGGTCTCATTATGTTGCGTAAAAGGTAATTCTTAATATTTTCAGGGAAATCCAGAATCCACATACCTGATCATCTTCTTGTGACTGAAACTTAATGGTGTAATATTAACACTAGAAAAGTTTCCGATTTAAGTCCGCTCGTCAGTTTCGAAAACGAGGGTATCAAAGTAGCGAAAGTAGGAGGTTTAGAGAACGAGTCTGAATAGCCTTTAGTAAATCGAATATCTCTCACCAGACTCAATGTACTCTTAATAGAGTCTGTTCAGTTTTTATGCGATATTTATCCATTTTCTGAGATATCTCGGGTCGGACATTTTGAATTCATAATAATGCTATAAAATTTCTAAAAGTAAAATACTGAATTTCGAATTATTGCAAATATCAGATATAGCGTTAAATGCATGAAGTACCTATGTTGCATTTTTACTGCATACTAATCAGTAAACAATTTTGCTGCGAATATAACTATTTCCATTCTGAAGTTTATCTTTTAAATTTAAAATTTGTTTCATTCCCTCACTGCGATTCTTTTAAATGCATCTGTCCAAACATCTTCAAATCATTCTCAATATCGCTACTTTAAAAAAGTTAAAAAAACCCAGCTCTTCACTGAAGTAAGTGAAATTAATAGAAAAAATTTTCCCGGAATCATCAAGTTTAATATATATAGGTAATAACTTTTATAGTGGTAAATTTCAAAGAAGGAAGCACTTGCATGTAATAGATGAATAATATATAACTTATTCAGGATATTAGTAATATGAAAAACTGAATACGTATAGTGTATAGATGTGATTTTATTTATAACGTCGCGTGAGCTTAAATTAAATTAAATTTTAAATTTTATTAGTGGTGCGTGAAAGATGAGCACTTTTTAAAATAGCCCCCGTTGTAAATGCATAAAAAAGCTTTTTAATTCATTTTGACATTCTTTCAAATATTACAACTAATTGATCATCGTGATTTAATTAAACACAGAGAAAAAAGGTGAACAACAAAAATTTAATTGATTTTCAGCTACATAAATCCGATCCATTCTTGAAATAAAGTATTCATTACAAATGCCATTTTCGAATAAATGTAATAGTTAAAACGCATTTTTCGTTTAAGTGCATTTCAAACAGTGATACTCGCAAGTGTCACTTCAATAATCGCGGACAGCCTCTTTGCAAATGCCATCACTTCAATGTGCAAAAAATTTCGATTGATGAAAATCAAAGTAAATACGATATACACTGTAGCTGAATGAAACAGGACCTTTCAATTCAAAATACAATACTTCTTCCTGGAAATATTGATGATGACGTGGCTACAGTTTCTAACTATAAATCAAAATTAAATTTCATTTCAAATATAAATACTTCGGTGAGAATGTTTTCTATGACATACTAAATAATACTATATACTGACGCTATCAGGTATTAATAATCATTTAGTTGTAATAATAAATTTCAAATATATTATCTAACATAATGGAAAGACAACAAATTTGATATAATTGGTTTGTAACATGTAAATAATCATAATGCGCATTTCAATAATGACATCAAAAGATTTTCTATAAATATTGTCTACTTCTGTATTATTAAATGATTTGAAATTTTTTCAAGATTTTACTGAAATAGATATACGTCATGTGATAGTATTTAATTTGAATACTTTGTATATGATATTGACTAGAGTTCGTCAAAGTGTTCTCTTTAGTAAATTTGGCACACAGATCGATTATTTATATTTAGCGATGGAGTAGGTAAAGTAAATAAAGTAAATTTATATTGTATTCAAGACTTATGCGTATTTTGTAAATTAAGAAATTTTATGTATACTAAACTATTATACTCACTATATACTTTCATTCACATACTTGATTTTATTAATTAACTTTACTTATATAGTTAGAAACATCACAACTTTCAGCATAATAAATTTTTGTTCGACAATTTTTACTTTTACTTGTGCCAACCAACCAAACATTATTCTTAAACCAAATCACTTTTAGTACAATTATTATAGAATTCATAACGTCAATTTCATTGAAAAGATTTTTTTATTCCATTGCTAGGAATGAAATAAAAAGTATGTAGTGGTGCAAAAGAGAGCAAAAGCCCACGAATATTTCTCCGAACCATATGCCGTGGGCGCGCAACAAAAAAAAAACGGTCCGAAAGTTAAAATCGCTTCTCGTTTCCGGCACACGTCCCTCGGCTAAGTACGAGTTTAGAGCCGAGCGGGGGTCGAGCAAGAAGAGAGGATGTAAAGAGAGCCTCACTGGCGTGTGCGAGAGAGAGAGAGAGAGAGAGAGAGAGAGAGAACGAGAGAGTAGGTTGAAAAGGGAGCAGCGGAAGTGAGGAACGCTCTCTCGTCCATTATGGATTGGCACTCGAAGCTCCGGCTGCCACGTCGATGGTCCAAAAAGACCAGCCACGTACACGGCGGCGAAACGAGAGGAGGCAGCGCTCGCGCGCGCGAGAGAAAGACGGACGCTTATATTACGATCGACACTCGGCCGCCTGACCATCCTGCCATGGCTGCGTTTTATTTCGCCAGCTCCGCAAAAGCATCGCCCCGCTGCTGCGACTCTACCTCCGCGCACTTACACCACCCCGTGGAAAATTCGTGTACAGCGGTAGCGATGATTACCGCGTAGATAGAGATGCACGGAAAAATAAAAGAGCTGGGGCTGAAAAACGGGGGTCGCGCGAGGCTGGACACGCTGGTCGCGAATCCGAGTGAGTCAAAGAGATAGACACGGCATATATATGTAAATCGAATGGCGACGCTGGAGGATACAAAAAGAGTCGAGGCTGGCGTATGAAAAAAGGAGGGGTCAGAGAGAATTCGAGAGAGTGAGCTGAAAAAAAAAAATAAAAAAATAAAGCGAGCTGCACCAGTACGCGAAATCAATGCAACTCGATTGAGAGAGAACATATATATATAGCGGAGGAGGCTGCTGGATGAACGCATGGCAGCTCGCGTGTGTGCGCATTCATCGGTATAATAGCTCCTGGGCCCTCTTTCTCTCTCTATCTCTCTCCTGTGTCCGTGC
>UELU01139331.1:0-31208 GCA_900490025.1 Megastigmus dorsalis | reverse complement strand
GCAACTCGATTGAGAGAGAACATATATATATAGCGGAGGAGGCTGCTGGATGAACGCATGGCAGCTCGCGTGTGTGCGCATTCATCGGTATAATAGCTCCTGGGCCCTCTTTCTCTCTCTATCTCTCTCCTGTGTCCGTGCAGCCTGGCCTACCCACACATGCCTGCGGGAGCGACCGATGCACATGCACACCATCCCGCTGCAGCTTGCAAAAGTTATGGGGTTCGCTGTGTATAGGGTGTACTTTCAGCGAATCTAATATGTATATATAGGTTCGAAATCTGGAGTTCGCGTAACTCTATTAACCGTGATGGTTTGTGTATTGAGAAATATAACTTGTTTTGACACGCAAAGTTGAGTGGTTTAATGTTTAAGGTTGTGGTTCGATTCGCTGTAGTTTTCTAGGCACGATGTAGAGTTAGGAGAGTTTTTGAATTCGATAATAAGGCGAATAGGAAATGGAAATCATTAAGGTTGGTAGGTTGCTTGCTTTTGAAAGAGGGAAATAAAAGTACACATAATACTCTTCTTACATGGAATCGTACGATGAAATAATTAGCTTCTTTTATTTCGTTATACATTGTGCATAATTCATGAATTGTCTATTCACCAATCGCTCAATTAACTAACTATTTTTTTACACGAAAATTAAGCATCGGCTCTAACAAAGCAGTCATTCATATTTTGTACGTTAGAATTGAAAAGTCACCTCGTAAACACAGTATAGCACTCAAAGTCCTCAAAACTGCTGTGATATCAAACTATCACTGAATTTCACACCAACCAGTTCATCCGTACTCGCGACACACGCACACACATCCACGCCATATATCCAGTATTTAGCCAGAGTCATAATATACAGAAGGACGGAAGCGAGTAAAGGGGGAGAAGCTCGAGGTCAATTTGCGCGACACACGTGGAGACCGCCAGGAAATGTAGAAAGACGGAGGTGGCAGGGCTGGTGTGCCGAGCTGGTGGCCCCCGTAGTGAGTTTGTCCCTTGCAAGCAGGTGAGGGAAAAGAGCTAGGTCAGACGCTCCCGTCGCGGCAATTACCGGGGCATTCATCTGCCATTGAGAGCTGGCATATACATGCATGTATACGTGCATGCATCGTGTCTGTGTCTCATCATATAGGTGAGGGGGTTATACTCTGGTCACTGGGCTCCCGAAACGTCCCAAAATCATAATGATGCCCCGCGAGATTCGCACGCTCGATTATGAACGGGCGCGCCGCCGCCGTTTTGAAAATGTTTCTCTCGTTCGATGTGTCTGTGCGTGCACGTGGCTTCTCTCTCTCTATCCTGGTCATGTTATAATGGCTCGTACCCCCTGAGGCGAGTATCCGCTGGGTAGCGTTGGTCGAAGTGAGCGAGAGAGACTTTGATCGCGTGTATTAAAGGCATGTGTGTGTGGGATTGTACACTCTCTCTCGGTCTGTCCTTGCCCCTTCGTTGTTTCTATTTGGACGATGTTTAATTAATTTTCGAAAGCCTGGGGTTTATTGCGTTAATATGCAAATTGGGAACTGTAGGGACACGCACCTGCCTCTTCTTTTTTTTTTTTTTTTTGAACGTTATAAAGTTCTTTGCGCTTGCAGCGACACGCTGGATTTGGAGTTTTATTTTTATGCTGTCAAGAATATACATTTAACGTGCGTCTCGACAAAAATTGTGTGTTAAATTTGGTTATTTTTGCAGGATTTTTCTCCTACGTTTAATCAATACTTTCTCTGTGTAAAAATGTAAAGATTTGTAAGCCTGTTATTAAAAATCAATCAATAATAGCCACACGGAAGAATGGATATATATATAGATATTGTTGGACGATAGGAAAATTTCAATTTGAACAAAAGTTCTATAGCGTGATCGATTTCTTTTATTTTTTTTCTAAGTATAGTAGAGACTGAGAAGTAGATTTTAATATAACATTTTTCATGTAAAGGAGGACCCGTATTAAACGTGTAAAACTTACGCCATTGAAAAGTATGCAAGCAAACATAAACTTAAAAAAAATAAAAGGCTTGCGGTGACGGGAACACAGTGAAATCGTAGATTGAACCTTTGATCCCTTAAAAGTAAATCTTTTCAATTAATCAATAAAAAATCCATAGTTTGTAGTATTTTTAGGAAAAATCGAAAGCTTACGATCAAAATATTTATATTAACTGATAATATAAAATTGAATTCAAATAGTGCTATCAGCTTTTCAATAGTTATTATAGAAGCTTATTTACTCTACTATAAAGTCGCCAACCCCTATAAGAAAACAAATAATATACAATAATTTAAAAAAATGTTATTTTATCACGAAATTTATCGACAATTCAAATGATACTTTTATCCTGATGCCTTTTTAGCACAGATTCACTCTCTAGACTAGACAATGCTAACAAGTGGAATCAAAATTAATAGATTACTCGTCTTGGATATAGAATATAGTAAAGATAGAATAGCAGGCAGTCGAACGTATAAAACAAGCTTACGTAATGTTGCGGAGAAAGAATTTTAAATAAGGTTATAGAATAATAGCAGCTGTGGTAACTTCATACAGATGCAAAAGTGTTATGAAACTCTTAAGGTAATCAGCACAAAGTAATACTTATTTATGTATTACGTCAATGGTATGATTATATTATTTCCAAATTAAAAGTTTTCCATTGTCCATTCACATAAATTAGGTCGCCAGTCTCTAGTGCTTCAAATCCCCTCAAATTATTTAGTATCACTACTGATATCTTGCGCATGACACTTTTTATTTTTATTTTAATAATTTGTATGAATAAAATTAAAGCATGCTTTATCTTTTTCCATAAAAACGTTACTTTAAAAAGTTACAGTGGTTTAAGAATATAGATTTATTATAATGTTGCATTACGTCACGAATCTATTAAATGGTAACATTACACAAATTTCAGTTGGCTTCTACTTGATGTACAAAGCATATAAGGGACACTCAGTCTTTTATCAAATAATTTCTGTTAACCAAAAGCGTTATTTTTTTCATAACTTTATATATCTCTTTACACACTAAAAAATAGTACAAATTCATGCTAGTTTACAAAATGATTTTGACGACAGGTAGACTATTTTATTCTTTTAAGTCCGCAATCTTTGAAATCGGAAAATCAAATCAAAAGTATAAAACAATATTAAGTTGAAACGCACATATTGGCCCGATAGCCACTGTCATGACTGTTCATTGTCCGTCATACGTACAGAGGAAAACGCTTGTATATTGTGAGTCGAGTCGCATCGGATACAGTATAGTCCGTATATTATTTCATCGTATCGGTTTAGTCAGGTTATACGGACAAAGAGAAATAGCTGGGTGGCTGGTTCTATAGGATGACTTAGCAACTAAGGATTAAGGATGTTCTGGCTGTACAATCAAATCCAAAAGTTAGTCAAATTTAAAAATTAAGCTTTTATAACTTTAAAATATATTTTTATACAGGACTCTACTAGTATTGAAGATACTTCGGTTAGATCGGAAGATGAAATGCGAATATACCCTTGTTCACCATGCTTCGTTTATAGCTTCTAACATACATTTATTATCGTTGATAGGTGTTTAAAGTATAATTAGTTATTGTTGTACAAAATTTCAAGTACATGGTATTGTTTTTTCCTTAGTTTTTTCTCGATTATATATGAATTTCGGTATCAACTCGATAGCTATTCTATACAGCGCGTGTTAAATTGCATTTACACTCATGAATAACTTTTGAACGATCTTCTCAACCCTTCTAAAATTTTGTGGGTGATCTTGTATTGTTGAAATCTACTCATTTTCAAACTTCAGTGTGTGCCATTGTTTCGACTATTCAGCCAGAAACATAGAAGCTGTTGGTCTTTTGCCGAAGTCGCTTATCAGCACCGAGAAGCTTTACACACATGCGCGTCTGCGCTGTCTCTCTTCTCTCTTCTCTCAACTCTGCCGCAACCAAGCACATGGTTTACGCGCCGTACCCTAGGCATATAGTAATTAGGAAATCCTAATGCAGACTCGAATGGAATGCGCGTATATGTGTACGGGCTAGGTACCCTCCTTTCTCTGCCTCTCTCTCTCTCTCTCTCTCTCTCTCTCTCTCTCTCTCTCTCTCTACTGTGCGAGTGTGCTGTTGCAGGGCTTTGCCGCAACGGCGGCTTCCGTTGATTAGGGAGTGCAGCGCGGACGTAGCTCTGCTCTGGCGTACGCAGGCCTGTCTTCTCTTCTCTCTGCCTGGCGCGGTGTAACATTTATCGCGCGACAAACGAAAAGCCGAGAAATTATTCAAACTCTGCGCAGCTTCGCAGTGGTCGGCACTCTGAAGCGAGGCTGCTTTTAACGGAAGTTATTTGAATACCGCGGAAAAATATTGCTTGTCGGATTAGTTTTAACGACTGACTAGTTCGCTTACAATTGGAAGCTCAGAGGTTTCAACATTCATAAGGGGATCGTTTGATCGATTTAGTAGGGAAAGTTGGACACAAGCATCCCCAAAAAAATAAAAATTTATTATTATCAAATTAATAATAATTAGAGCTATTTGTTGGTTCGTAACATGTTCGTTCGCGCGTAACTGAATTTCGTCGGCCTTGAATTAAAACGGAGCAACAATTGATTAACTTACCTATAACGTTTAATATACATAGATTTCAAATTTTATTAATATACGCGGCAGATATACGCAAGCGGTTGCCATAGGAACGGCACACTTTTAACTGCCAATTAGCAAATTTCCGTAATTCATCTGCAGAGAGTGTTTCGAAAGTATAACGCCAGATTATTAACCATGAAAAAAGTGCTCGAAACGAAATTGAAAAGAAATTCACCATTTTCATTATAAAAAAAAAATAAGACATCATAATGAAAAAAAAAAAAAAGAATTATAATAGAGTCGCGCGAATTTAATGCACTCAATGTACATCCAAAGACAAACAACAATTTATATACCCAGAGCAAAATACCCGCCAGTTTTAATTTGCACTCGATGCTGCTACTGCAGCCGCGAGAACCTCTAGAAAACTTTGAAAAAAAAATAAAAAAATTTCAATTGAAAAAAGAAAATGCTAAATTATATATAACGAGAGTATTCAAATATAATAAAAATAGCGCACTGCGGCGATCTAAAATCATGGATTAATTAAAAACGGGAGATTTGCATTAACTGGTGTATAACGCACGCCCGATTGACTTTGGGCCATCGAATATAGCTGTATATACACAAAAATAGCTAGTAAGCTCTCTCTCATCGGCGATGAATACGACAAACGTATTTTTGACGCGTGCGTTTTGAAAGCGGTAATACATTATAGCTCGGGGAGGGGGGGACTTGAAGCGATGTGCACGCGCGAAATGCACACCGTTGAGCCGACAGCAGAAAAACGAGAAAGAGGTAAAAAAAAAAACATTGACAGACCAGACCACCGCCTGACGGAAATGAAGGGAGAAAACAGAGTGTAGGTACACCAGCAGCAGCAGCAACGGTATAGCATCAAACTGAAAAGGTATATTTTGCCCAGCGCGCGTACCTTCCACGTACCGTAGGGATTAATACGTTTGACGCTCGCGCGTTTCGCGCCAATTTCCCGTTTTCATTTTTCCCCCGTTCTCTCTTCCCTCGTTCTCTCATTGTTTCTTCGTCTCTCTCCGTCTATACGGTTCGCCTCTCACGCACCGCGGCCACAGAGAGAAGCAGCAGCAGCAGCAGCAGCAGCATCAGCAACGGCAGCATCACTCGCGCTCCGCAGGCGCTTTAACGACGTCGTCTTGACGATAATAGATCGTGGCACTCTGCCACACTGGCGAACCGACTCGCGCGCATTCAGAGAGAGCAGAGAGAGAGAGAGAGAGAGAGGGATGCCAGTCCAACACGGATTCATGCCATAATCTTGGCGATCGTCCGCGTGCGGTCGCTCTCCTTTATATACACACGCACACGATGCATGTGTACGCACACAGAGCCATTCGATTCCGGACGTTTACACGTGCGCAAGCATACAGTGGATGGAGCCAAGGGTCGGAAGTCGATCATAATCGCGAGATGGATTACTCCTGCAAATGTTGCGCGCGCGGCTTTGACCGTTGCGCCCCGAGATTTTGGAGGACTATTACCAGCCGCCGTTGCTTCGCTCCTCCTGTTGCTATACTGCTACTGCTGCTGCTGCTGCTGCTGCTGTACTTTGTCTGAGTGTGTGTGTGTGTGTTTGGCGCGCGGAGGTTAATGGAAACGCTCGGACCTGCATCTATCTACCGGAATTTATGCACATCGCGCACGCGCCCGTGGACCATTGTGAATTTTGAGTGTGGAGTATATACGGTAAGAAATAAGTAGTTTCTCCGCCGATGGAAATGCCGGATATATAATACGTATCGATGAAGATGATCGACTTTTCGACGTCTCGACGCGGTGGCTCTGCCATCTGGTTTTCAATGCTTTAGAAAAGCTATTAGGAGGCTTAGCGGATCTATTCTTGGAGCGCGTATACATGTGAGCGTTCGCGCGCGGCTGCGCTCGAGCGGATAATAAGTGGGCGGTGCATATGTCATTATAGAAACAAACATATAATAGGTGTAATAAAAGTGTTATTTCTGTGAAACGTTGTTTAAGCTCTGCTATAGTAGGGAATATCGCGTATTTAAGATTATTTGACTAGACGTAGATTTTTTAAGCCAAATTTTACTGTTCGATATTTCTATAACTTCAGCTACCTAGTGAATTTATTGTCAGTCTCATAAGCAATGAATAAACTTTCGAAAGCTCTGTGCTTCTGCAAGCAGAATTCAGTCACAAGCAGAAAAAAAATTCGAGACATATCTAATCTATCATTACGATGTAAATTTCTCAAAAGTGATTATTCGATATCTTTTCATTCGTGCCACGTATCTTCGTGAAATTTTAACGTGAATTTTTCAGCGATATCAGTTTACTATATGTACAAAATCTATTAATTTCTGATCATTTACTATTATAAACTTAGGGATAGAACTCCCTGAAGTAAAAGAAAATCCTTTAAATAGTTATATTCAACATTTGAAAACTTCTTCTAAGGCATAAAAAATAATTATGTAGAAATATTCAGAAGGATTTACTGAATATATTTTATAAATTTTGTCCAGTGTTGCCACATTTTCACGTCAGGATAAAACCAAAGTCAAATAAACAGAGAATTGTTTGCAATAATGTTTTATTTTAATAAAATAATAAAGAATAGGGTATTAAACCTAAATGAAAACTGAAGAAAAAATTTTTGAAACACTTTTAACACGCTTATAAAGTATTTAAAACCATTTTTCGTCTCATCTCTCAGTAGACTAGAGAGTACTCATAGAGCTACCCTAATTAGAATGAAGAGTTCACAGTTATAATATACAAAAGTACATTTAATTAAAGTTCTCTCGCTCTTTCTTGTTCTGCCTGTAATGGATTGCGACATATGCATCGTCCATCGATCTCCCTTTTTCTCCCTCTCTCTTTTCATACCTCTCGTACCGACAGTACAATACAAAGAAAACAGAGGATCATTAAAATCAATTCGCGCAAATAATCGACGCTTTTAGGTCTCTGTTTGCTTTCGCGCGAGCTCAATCAAATATACTCGCGCCAAGCGAAGCTGTATACGAAATTAAATAGCCGCGCTTCGATAGACTCTCGCGAGGATAGATTTTTTGCCGCTACCGCATAGGGGATACACACACACACACACACACACACAGAACAGACACACGGGGCCGTGCAAACGCGCGTTACATGCATCACTCGCATCAGTCACTTCATGCCTCGCCTGGCCACGACGCAAATCTGGCACCACAACGCGAACTGCAACCAAAGCCTACCCGCTGAAAACATCTGCACGTGTGTGTGTGTGTGTGTGTGTGTGTGTGAGCCCGTATATCAGCGACGTTATCGACATACTCCTATAAGCGCGATAGTCGACTCCCCGCTTCTCTTTCCCTCCCAACTATTTTTCGCTCCTGCGGGAATCTCTATCCCCGTACTTGCACGTATATCGTATACATATACACAGATACTGCGTTTCGATAAACTTTTGACGAAATACTCGAGAGCAAAAGTCTGGGCTACATGTCCAATGACGACAGTTCGAGGGACACTCGTGACTATGCTTAGTTGAGTGGATTCTGTATGGGACGTGTGCGGGGCCTATCTTTAATTGGTCTATCTAGTGTACGAGTATATACACGGGTATTCGCGGGCAGGTTGTATGTAGCTGGGGCGAGTCGTTACTAACCAAGCGAGATTTTTAGATCGGTTGTTTGTGGTGGTGCTCGGGGACGCTCTTGTGATTTATGGCTCGGATCAATCCAAGCAGTTATGTATACCCATCCGACGAATATACATTGGACTTAGGAAATAGATAAATGAGTATTTGTCAGTGCTAGTGTACTAGATATAACAAGATTTCTATACCAGTTGAATACTTCGTAGGTCCAAATTTAAATGTCTTTAACGCTGAGAAATGTTCATTCCCAACATAGTAGTTGGGAGCTATTGACAAAAGTCACAATACAATGCACAGTTGCGTATTGCCAAGTAGATTCTAATTTAGTTTATAGCCAGCATCCCGCATAACGGATGCCGGGCCAAAAGTTATATACCCGTCCACTTTTACGGGACAGCTGATGCGAAAGGTGGGGGGTGGGGGTGGCGCGCGCATACGGCGATAAATCAAAAGAGTACGCGTGATCCACGATCCACCCTCATCTGACTCGAAGAGATAAAACAGCGCGTTTCGCGAGACTCGTTTCTTTCCCTTCCTCTTTCTGCGGTGTATATATGTACTGGCTACATATAGGTAGAGAGCATAAGGACTCGATCCGTCGCGCGCCATTAAAAATCTCAAAAGCTCGAACGTGCAGCAGTTAGAGCTCACACCACCAGCAGCCAACGGTGCAGCACCAGCAGAAGCCCACCGATTGCTCCTTTTACGCATCTCTGGGAATACCGTGTGCGTCCCGCTATATACATGTGTGTGTATACAGGGACACATGGAGACACACGACACACGCACAGGAGTCGTATACACGGCGTCGTTAGCTACATGCGCGCTCTATTACCGCGGGGTTACAATGTCGTACGCGGGTCTTTCGTGCACCTGCGTGCGCGACAAGCCATCCTACGACCTATCCTATACCCTTTCCGGCTCTTACGCGCCTTGCTTCTCTCTCTCCCCCTTCGCTTTCCTATCTATTTAATGCACAACCGTGTATGTAGGTCTACGTGTGTGTGTGTGTGTGTGTGAGAGAGGACGACGACGAAGGAAGTACAGCGTGTCATTATTCGCACTTGTATCGCCGACACTACATATTGGATTATTGCCTTTCAGGAATTCTACGACTGCAGACCAATGAAATTTTAGCTCTATATTTACCGAAAGCTCTTATAAAGTGTGGCAGGAATACATTTATCTCCGCAACGTTAGTCATGGATAAGAATTTATTGTGGCGCGAAATCATTGAGTTGTGTTTTTCTTTTTGAGAGATGCAATACTTTGAAAGCAAAAAGTTATGTGACGTGCATTGAATGAATTCGCATTTCCGATATTTAAATCCGATACTTTAGTAGTACAACATTATTAAGATTATTTATTAAAAGGAGATAACAAACACTTTGATTATTTTATGAAAATTGATATTTCGACCTCATTTCAATGAATATTGAATAACATTTTATAATTGCATATTCTGTTGTGTATTTTGATTATTATAAAAGTTATTTTTTAACAATATATGAAAACAACAATTAAAAAACCGTAACATTTTCGAAGGCAAAGATATTTATAGCATGTATTAGATATGAAGCATCGTTTCTCATATATTTTCACTACTATAAAAGTTCTCAAAATTTCTTAAATCCATATATTTTTGAATCGATCTTTTGCATTCAAAGCTTTTTTATTTTAAAAATGTGAGTTTACTTTGTTATATATGATTTCGTGTCTACAATACGAAACTTCTGTAATCAGAATGCATTACTCTCAATGATTCATATGCTTAAGTAAGTTATGGATTAAAAACATTGCCATAAAAGCAGCGTATTTTATTTAAATTATAAATAAAAATATTTAATGATAAAAAATACGTCGTGTAGGTACCTGTATAACTATTTCTATCCGAGAGCAACTCTGGTACAATGTACTGAAACAGTCTATACCTTACTACGTCCAAGCCTTCTAACAAGTTTCCCAAACTTTGCTTAGTGCTTCAAATACCGATAAATCTCAAATATTAAAATAATTTTTAAAGAACATTCTTTTAAATGAAACTTTTTAAACATATTTTCTTTTTCCAATATGTTTATAACATTTGAGCTTTCTAACTTTTTAGTATAAACAATTTTTTCAGAATTCCCGTATAACACTAATAAAAAATAAAGTACAATAAGAACGAAGTGAACCTAGAATAAAACTTTAATTAATCTGAAAGCTTCTGAAAAGTATCAGAGTCCTATAAATAGGAAGAACTTACGAAATTATGATCTAAAATTGTCAATGAATTAGATAGAGAATAAATGATCTTTATCTTTCTTTCAGTTTTTCATCTGAAATTCACAAAGCGTTCAACATTTACGAAAAATGTTTGCTATTCTTCGAAATCAAGCGTGTGTATATGAAGAAACAAAGTGCAAAATTGATTTTCCAACGTCATGTTATGGAATTAATTCTATCCTGATAAAATTTAATTATTACTCAAAATCGACAAAATAACGTTGAGATTTAAAAAAGGAATTTAATAAAACATCGGTTGGATTAATTCAATATAATTATCAGTGCTCGACATAATCATTGAAATTAAATAAAGCTATACGAACATTGATAAATCATTTATAAATCATAGTCTTGGAAAAACGAAAGAATCCCTATCACAACGATTCTTTTTCCAAACAGAAAAATGCCAAAACAGAAGGATACAGCGGTAAAGGAGAAAAAGAACGACAGAGTGATAGAGAGAAAGAATAAAAGTGAATGAGAGGGGGTATGGCCAAGCGATAGCGCGCGTGTGTGTGTGTGGACGAGAGCCAGGTAAACAGAGAGAACAAAAAACTTTGAGGATATAGAGAAAGAGAGAGAGAGAGAGAGAGAAAGAGGTATACGGGGGTCGAAGGTTTTCGTACCGATGTTTGATGGCCGCGTTGGCCGCGAGAAAACGCTAATTAAAATCGACGTCGATGTCGGCCGATGATGCATCGACGTTCGTTTCGTTCCTCCACCTGTCCGTATACACATACATATATGCGCGTGCATTCGTCCGCGTATGTATACCGTATCGTACGGCTGTACCGCTCGTCTCGATTTTTCTCTATTTTTTATACGCAGACGCCCTCGCTAATGGAAAGTGAACATGAAAGTTGCGGAGAAATGTGCGCGAGTGAGTTTCGCGTGTTATAGCGCCGACTTGTCATTAATTTATACAACAACAATGAAATAATTATAACAGATGGACGTATTGAATTAATAATCTTTCGAATATACTGACGCCATGGACGAGATGCATTATGACGCTCTCTCCCCCCCTGCTTTTTTTTTCTTCATATATATAACATTTATACATCGAGCATTCGTTTATGCCGGCATCGGCAATTTTATTATAGCAGAGCGAATATAATGTTACCCGCGTATATAGATAACGCAATTTAATATTTAATGCAAATATCAGCAAGTATTATTTAAGCCACGCGACTATTGATGTTGCAGGCAAATGAAATTGCGCGGATTGGTCGATTTCGTAAATTAAGTTTAAGTAACGGGAGTATATATACTTTTGTTGTGTGCGATAAAATAGCGAAGAGCTTCGATGCGTGCATTCCGCGACAAAACGTTCGATTACAAACCTTTGGAAACTTTATATACGTTTTCGCTTCCGATTTTCCATTATTAATCGAAGCTTTGTTTCGCGTTTGTCCACAGTGATTGATTTTTAAAACAACAAACAGACCGTTACATAAAATCGAAACAATTCATAAAGGTGCGCGCAAACACGGAGCGCGTAAGATTTTGTTTTTAAAAATAGCCGTGATAGCGAAACAAACGCGAACGCGAGGCGCTATCCCGCAGCGTAGCCTTTATAAACTCTTTGCCGCGATGAGAAAGAGACTCTTCAATTTTCTGCCTTTATACGCTTCAACTTCCCCCGCACTGGGTAAACGTGCACAAAAGTGTAACATTGATCCAATTACTCGATGACGGTTCATTTGGTATCCGCGGGGGAAGTTTTTCACCTTGCCAACGCGAAAAAGGAATACATAGAAATGAGAAAGATACCGAGTTATCTTAAACTCGCTTCATTTATTAGCGTTAGCGTTGTTTATAAATACGATTTTTGCGCGAGCTTGCCTCCAGGGGAGGGGGGGGGGGGGGCAAAAGTGATACGCGACAAGGGTACAAGAAAATTCCATTATATACGATTATAAACTCGATTAAAAGTAGTTATTTTAACTACGTTTAAAACAGTTTAAAAGCAACAAAAGAGCTTTTCCGTCTCGTGCCGTGAGAGACAGAGAGAGAGAGAGAGAGAGTGAGAGAGCGCGCGCATTTTATGATTTAGTTTTGTCATTTTCCGCGAATGCGCGGGCGTCCCTCACGCGGCTGCCTCTCTTTTGCGCGCGGACAAAGCTCACCGTCTCATCCGCCTCGCTCGTGGCCCTGCGCTTAATGCCCCACAAATTATCATAAAATAATGTTAACGTTTCATTTAAAGTTGAAGCTGACTTTGTCTATTTGCTCGACGACGAGGACCACGAAAGAAAGAGAAACAGGGAGAGAGAGAGAGAGGAGCTCGTTCGTTACAGAGTCGTGACGCACGCAATTCGAATTCTAGTCCTCTCTGTCGCTATGGGAAAACGAGTATGATTAATCTTTGTATCGTACTGCAAATCATAAACTCACTGCAGTCAGAAAAAATTTAAGAATTTCAATTGATGAATTTTAAATAAATCAATTGTTTAAAATAACCAAGTGATACAGCATAACTATTTATGTTTTTTAGATTAAACTTTCATAATATTAAATACATATTCTATTTACTTCTTTCCGCATACAAATAACTTTCATTTCAAATTCTATAAATACGACTACAAAAATCTCTGACTTCCCAATCGCGTGGGGTTGAGACGAGGTGCTTTGGTTCTCTTTGTACTTCGGTGTGAGAATAGTGCATTGTGTAACTAGTGCCGAAAATAGGCTGTTCCATGAGTGGAAAGTCCCGCCTTCGGCTCGTGCTTTTGCCTATCTGCATCTCGTCTTGCTAATTTCACACAAGACGAATATTCTTTCTATAAAATGCTAGTAAGCGGTTCTTTATTCTCTCGCCTATATTCCGAATCACAAAATGCGTATTTTTCCAGGCACTAGTGCGGCAACGTGTTCGCAATCGTGCGGAAAACTCAACTTTCTGCTGCATTTATGCGTAAAAGTTAAAAGTGTTACCGTACAAGTATGTCAATGTACAGTTTGCGCTTGGAAAACCGGCACGGAAAGGGCAAATTTCTATTCTATAGAGAGAATATCGAATAATTTTTGTTACTTTCTCTACACTATTTATTATTTTTCTTCCCGGAATATAAATCCTATTATATATAGGTCGATTTATCCTTTAGAGTTACATTATGACGTGTTTCCATTTGTGCGAATTGCAGAAATTGAAAAATTAATAAGAGCTTAATGCATTTCTCTCTTTCCCTCTCTCTCTGCGCTCTGGAAAGGTAATGATTTAGCGCGGCGCCTCGCTCTGGCGCGCGCATAATAAAAAATTCTCTTATTATATAATCCAACCTCTGCCACGGCCGTATGCGCTTTCACGTGCACTCTTGTATTTATAATATACCCACCTCTACATTCGTATATATGTGCGCGCCCAACGTAAATGCATCCGCTCGCATCGCGTATTCTTTATTGCGCGTTGGTCGCGTAACCGGCAAATTGAAAAGCCAAAGGGCGGCAAACATAAAAAAGAAAAAGCGGGAAGAGAAGCGAGCAAGGGAGGCAGAGAGAATTCAGTGAACGAACGACGCGCGGGTGAGATACGTAACCGGAAGTGCAAAAATAAAGTGAAATAGAACGAGAATGGCCTGGAAGTTAAAGGGCTCGTACGCGTACATGCGGAAGAGAGAAAGAAGGTAAAAGATAACGAGCGATGTAGGGAACGTCAAGAGAAAGTCCGCGGAAAAGAGCGGAAAAAAGTGGTTGTATATATAGAGGGGAAAAGAAAGACGGAAAAAGGGGAGAAGCGCGGCTATACGCATCATTCGGCTGCGCGATTCCCGGGGGGATGAATTTTTTAACGCTTTGCACTTTCCGCGGGTTGCCCGCTATAGAGCTGCTTTCCTCCCGACTCTTCAGGCTTCTATATGTACATATGTGTGCGCGCAACGCAATAATCATAACGCGCTTTAGGACAGCCAGGAATCAGATTGAATTTGGCATATAGCGTCGACGAGGACGCGAAATTTTTGATTCTGCATTCAGGATACGCTGTGCAGAAAATTTTTGAAAAATGTCGAGGAGGCTTTTAATTATGAATCGGAATCACGTGCAATGTAGTGCATACGTGTACTGGATGGGGAGCTAAAAAAAATGATCTCGAAACGAAATCAGCTCTAATTCTAGTCGAATTTCGCCGGGGGATTTACAACGTTTTCAGATCTAGTGAAGTAATTTTAGAATGATAGCCCTTTGATAGAGGCATTGTAAAATACTTTACATTTAGTACCAAATTCATAATTTTTTTTTCGAATTCTTTATACTTTTTGTATATAGATAAACCCGTTTTTTTTATGAAGTACAGGGATGGTACATATAACAGTGAAATGGCTCTGTTTAAACCATAAAATTATTTCAACTATAAAAAGCTTTATAAATCTTCACGAACAGACTGAAACTTTTATTTGTTTTAAGAGATCAAATAGCACAGATCGACGATTTAAAGGCAGATAAAAAAATCATTCAGTGCAAATCCAGAGTGAAAAACGTCCTAATGATCGCAAGAGTCTCTTAGGCAGGCTTTGCAGCGCCGCGGAAAAGCTCGTCGATGAATCTTATGATATAGGCTACGGCCGCTGCAGTGCCGTTAGTCCGTGGCTTTTTAAGCACTTTTAACGTATGGTTCTACAACTTCCAATAGTCCGGGACTATTGTTACTCGTTATCGATCTCTTAATCCATGCAACGGCCGATCAGCCGTCGTAACTAAGCCAGATTGAGAACAAACGAGAATTTGCGGGACCGTTAAAAGTGGATGTAACTGCTCTACTTTTTTCTCGTTTGATACCTACCCACCCGCAGCCGGTGGTTGGATTAAGGTGATGTTTTTCTGCTTTCAGGGCTCGCTTTAGAGAATTTTTATGCTCCTTTCTGGACTACGACCCTTTGTACGATATTTTTGCGTTGTGCTTTTGTCCTTTTTTGTTTTTAAAGCAGGAGAAATTTTCGAATTTTCAAGTTTTTTCCGCAATGGTTTTGACTCACTTTATACTTTGTATGGTTAAATTTTGTTACACCAAATTTCTTTTGAATGCTGCGTACAAATATTCTAAAACTATATATATGTGTATATTAATTTAAATAATTTTCGTTCTTATGCATAATAAAGAATTTTGAATCGCTCGTATACCAATATGTATAGGATTCAAGAACATTTTAGCTTATAATACGTTTTATTTCATTTGAAACTAACAATAAGACAACAAAATTAATAATGATCAAAATTGTCCTACACTGCGGGTTATTCCGATCTAACTTATTTATTAAATAAAAAAAGAATAATTATTTCTAGTTATAGTATTTCAAATTTAGTTGTTTATAAGTAAGCTTCATAATACTATAGCTATAATTTTTCTAAATAAGATTTAAATAACATAGAAGTTGCCTTGACTACCATTAATCACCATAGAACGTTTTTCCAATTAAGATTAAACAAATTTAGAACAATTTGGATATTATTTCTCAGAATGTGTATACCTCGATGTCAACTTAGTTTTCTAGAATATTCTAATAACAAATATATCATTGTTTGGTAATTTATTTATTTATTATAAACTGACAAAGATCTTTCTATCGGTAGATCTATTTGTTTATTAATCATCGACAATCAATACGCGCTTCATACATTAGATAATATTGTATCAAATTAAAAATAGAAAATATTGATAAATCTTATTTAATAAATATTTAATAAAGTTAAGATCTTCTATTTAATATATTGAAATAAAATATTTCTAGAACTTAAAATAAGCAATTTAATTGATGCTATTAATTTGTTATAAAACTGATATGGAGATACTCTTACGAGTTTAAGTGGATTACGTAATAAAAATTCGATACTTATACATATACACTCCCCTCATGCAGTCGATGAACTTGTAAGAGAGGCCGGTAGATGGCAAGCGCACGAGTCCCCTGCAGAAAGTGATAGAGAACTGTTGCTCTCGCAAGAGAATTGGGCCGCCGAGGCTATAAGAAGGCAGTCGAAGCGGCGAAAAGCATACTTACCTGGCGTAGAGGTTACCGTGATCATGAAGGCGGTTCCTCCAGGGCGAGGCTCTTCCATTGCACTACGGTCGAGCTGACCCTTGCGAATATCCCTAATGTGGATATCTCGGACGTATAATTTTTGTTAGCCGGGACTGCGTTCGCGCTATCCCGAATAAATATATACAAACAAAATATCGCGATATATTTAAATATTTAAATATTGTAAATATTATTAAACGTAAATAAACTTTAAAAATTAATCGATGAGAGGTGGTATTTCGTTAGGAGTTTTTGAATTTACAAATTCAATATTACATAGTTACTTTTTCATTATTTTCATTATTTACAGTATCAATAATAACTTTTTCAATTTATCAATGTAACCTTTTTCGCTTATAAATTCGCTTACAAACAAATAAACATTATTGATATGCACTGACAGGAATGTAGAGGAAGAATGTCTAAGCAGATTCGTCTACATCTTCTTTAGAACTATCTGAATCTGCACTTCTGAATTTCTGAACATCTGTATGTGATTTAATATCAGGTCTACTTTGCATTTTGTGCAATTAGTAAGCTGCTTGCGTAAATGAACTTCCGGGTTCATGTCCGAAGCTGGCCGCTTCAGCAACTACCCAGTGGCATGATATATATAAATAGATAATGTTTTATATGGATCCAAGGCTACGGCTTCTACCACTTCAGCATTTTTTACTAACGAATGTTTTTGGGTAATTTTTGGGTAACGCGTAATTTTTCAGCTCTTACTCATTTTTGCTATTACAACAAAAAAATAAATCGCGGCTTTTTTATCGATGGATACTCTATGTGTAGCCTGTCCCTTATATATGTTATAAAAATTGAGTGTATGAAAAACTAGATTGAATAATTTTATATTTAATTCTACACTTTAATTCAATACTATACAATTTAGTTAAAATTCTGGGTATACTAAGAACAAGTAAAAAGTGAAACAGAGAAAGAGTGTGAACTATTGAAAGCTAAAGAAAAAACGAAAAGATAACATTCAAAGCACTTTTTATTCGCAACATTCAATATTAAAAGTTGCATTTAAATGCCAATCAATATGTAAAGTTTAAAGAAAATCGACAAAAGCTATCACCTGAACCGAGCGAGCGATAGGGAATGAGGTAGTATCGTTAGTTAATTATTAATTCTCATTAATTTATGCAACAATATTAATATGAGATTTAATTAAAAAAAGCATACTTACCTATATTATACCTTTTTTGTATTTTATTGTTCAGTAAGTTGAAAGAATTAATGCCTCTTTAAACTATATTGCAACGTGATTCAACGTAAATCATCGTTGTTTGTTAGTGTACTGAAATTAAATTGAAAATTACGGGTAAATCGTTAAACGTTTACTCTCCGATTTATCCCTATTACAAATCAATGGCAGACGGCAGGCTCGGTCCAAATCAGGGGTGTACACGCGCGCGCGCGAATAAACAGCGATAATAGCTGCTCGATCAGACCAAAGAGGGTGCACCGATCTCGGCTTCGAAAACTTCTCTAACTGAATATTCTCCATCTCTCGCGAGATCGCATCGCAATTTGCATCACAACGAGCCGCGGAACTTCTCGAGGTATTCTTATTCCATTTAAGCAGATGAAAAATAAGAAGGAAGCAAACCCTACGCAGAGCAAAAGGTATAGCGAGAGCGTGAGATAGCGAAAGAAAGAGAGAGAGAGAGAGAGAGAGATTGATCGCGCGCGAAATTGTCGGATCAACAGTTTGCCAGTTAAGAGGTGGAAGAGAGGGGAGAGAAGTAGCCCTCCGCGAAATCGACTCCAAGTAGTTTCCCTCTTTATCCTTATCGGCGCGAGTCTGGATTCCCTTGGTGGTAATGGTGGTGTGCTGTCGCGTGGCGCACTCTTCCGGACGAGCGTGACGACTGGAGAGCCAGGGACTGCGAAGGAAGAGCGTCCTTTATCATGCTGGCGGAAATGTATATGGTAGGGTAAAAGGTTGCCGCGCTAGTTGGAGTTACGTGTTTCTCGACTCGCGACTGATAAAGTACACTTGAGAGCAGAGCTGGACTTCGGAAAAAAAATGTCCGATAATCGCTTTGCTTTTACAACGATAGGATACTGTATTTAGGCAGATATATTAGAGAAAATGGACTATAAACCAAAAGTAGTTATAACTTATTGCAATATATTGATTTCGGCCTTTTTCGTTGAAATCTGCAAGCTGAATTTTCTATATTTCGTTTAAACGTAATTAAAAATTTATATGTATATATATATATATATTTTTCACAATCATAAAAGTTTTGTTAACTGTATTTTATAGTTTATGCGAACAACAGAATGTTTTAGGTGCAGTAATAAATATAAAATGCAAAATGAATTTTATATGAAATGTTGGCAGTTAGTTTTTGATAAGTTTAAAATTAAACATTTAATGTATGAAACTAAATTAATTTTTGAGGTAACGTTTTATGTTCATCACATTTCACATGCAAGTTAACTAAGTAAATTAGAATTGCTGTTTTGAGTTTAACGTTTGAAAATAATTTTAAAAAGCTTTAGGAATACAATAATTATTCAAAACACTCCACTATTGCGTAGTAAATTAGATGCTTTTATTTGCCGAAAGAATTGTAGATAGATTGAAGAATTGCTATGATGGAAATTAAGAATAAGAATAAGAATTCTATCGAATATTACAGTAAAGTTGGAGCAACGCGTGCAATAACTTTTTGACTGCTACAGCCCAAGAGATGCCATCACCGCTAGCAACATTAATTAATTAATAGATCAATTACTCAGAGTCAGTCGTAGAGGGACGCATTGTACGGGCAAGGCAGGCTATATGGCATTAAAGCGTCATGAAAGGGGAATCAAATTTCATCCCTCAATGCAGCTCTTCACCTATTCCTCCACCTCGTCTCTCTCTCTCTCTCTTTAAATCTCGTGCTCTGCAATCCTCTCTCCATCTCTCTCTCTCTCTCTCTCTCTCTCTCTCTCTCCCTTGCTCTCAGTCCTTCGACTGCAACTGTCCACTCCCAGGCCGCCAGTAATCCTGACATGGCTTCCGCCTCCGACAGAGACAGAAAAGCAATCCTCCCCTCCCCCATCTCTCCCGTCTCATCTTGCCTTTACGATAATCCGATTCGCCGTCGCGCCCGGCCATTCGATTCCAATAACATAATAACTACGGAATTCGACGTCACTCGCTCTCTGGGCCTGGATTCGCGAGGTGCGCGCGTACGCGAGTCTCCGTCGAGAGGGTGGCACCTGGAGTGCAGGTTTACGGGATAATTAGGAAGCGCTCGGATTGCCTTAGCCTTTCTGGAGCGGAGACGACTTCGGAGGGCCCGTTTCGCGTCTTATATGCAATGGGAGGATCTATTGGATTAAGCGCGAGATTCGCGACCGGATTGAGCCAGACTCGTGTATGCGCAGCTTATGTGCTTTCGACTTATACGCTGATTTCTGATGTCTCTGTAGGGCTGACGGGAATTGATAATTTGCCTTTTTCGGTATGTCTCGAGTCCTACAAATATATGCTGCTTTTCGAATTTGATTTCAACTTTATAAAGTAAGATGTTCTAAAGGGCAAGAGTATTCACTTACATTTAGTTTTGTTAGAAAGAGCAAGTCTTACAATAAAATATTAAGAATTTTTCGACCTGAAATAAAACTAGCTGTGATATTTCAAAATAAGTCATACTCATAAGTAGACTATAGTCGAAAAAAGTGAACATTTCTGTATCTTACAAATAGGGCTCGAATATAGATTTTTTCTTATTCCGATGAAAAACATGTGTGCCGAAATAATGTAAGGGTAAAAATCAATAATATAAATACTTACCCTACTTCTTTTCTATCATAAAAAGGGAACGAATTTCGTATTTAATGATTTAACGAGGTATTCCATTTATTGGTTACCTATAAATTAGGTTCCCAGACATGAAAACCACAAACAGTCCGGTGAAACCGAAGGCACTAAAATCCATGCTAAGCTTTATTACGCATACTAAAATCTTATCGCATATATATTTTATTCATACAAATACGAACCACACAATTTTATGTCCGAATGGATTGCGCTCGTACAATTTGCTATCGTCCGTACACGCGATGTGTGCGATTTTCGGATTCATTAAGAAATATGAGTTTTATTTATTGCGGCGAGCTTTTGTAAAACGAGCAGCCTCGCAAAAGTATTTTGAGCAGTAAAACTCACCCTGCACTAGGAAATTCCCTTTTTTAGTAATGCGTGAGGCCTGGTCTTTTATAACCTTTAGCTTTTAGCGCGAGGAAATAAAAAAATATTTACGGTTGAAAAATTAATTTGAGAATTCACTCTCTGTTTTGGGATTTATTTCATTAATAAGATGCAGTACAGTTCCATTGTGCATTCATTCATTTGTTATTTCAGAGATTATAAATGCGTAATTTGGAATCATTCAGCAAGAAATATTTGATTACATTTGTTTTTATAAAAATTATGAATGTAAATTCAATGTTTACGTGGTTAATGTAATAAAATTATTAAAGGATATTTCAGGATTATTTCATCTGTAATAAATATTAATCATCCAATATGCTTGAAAAAAATAACAGCAATATTTAAAAGACTTTATTATTAATTGAAATAAATTCCTATTTTAATACATACACACATTATTCTTACAATATTTAAGTTTTGTTTGCAAGAATTATGAATTGTTAAAAAGTACTAAAAGTTATTATCTACAGTGTAAGAACTGCATTATAAATTACTGCTCTGAAAATGTAAGATACTTTATTTCCAATGTACAGTTTCGTAACGCACAATTCATAGAGGCACAACAGTACTCATACTTTTCCATACTATTTTAAAATCACCCGTATGAAGATATTGAATATTGATGTTTCGAGTGCAAACCACTAGAAAATTCGTTTAAAATCCGACTTTATAAAAGTGAATAAACAATATCGTCGGTAGCCCTGGAAAATCTCTCCTGGCTTTGCATTCGCTCCTATATCTAGCACCGTACAATTTTTCGGCGAAACCACCTGCAATATTTTACATGTTTCCCCGAGCAAACACAGCCTTTTCGTTTTCCCTGTACACACACGTGGAGCGACTCGAAGCAAAAGCAGCAGCCGGTCTCCTCTTGGATTTATTATTTGCGGAACGATTTGTCATTTACACTGTACGTCTTGCACTTTGCCTGTGTATACCTTACGGATCGGAGGAATCGCTGGTGCGCACACACCTTGAGCGACACGATCGAGATTCTGCCTCGTATATATCTATGCGGAATTGAACGTCTTTTTGTTGGAACGAAAGAAAGGAAAAAAAGGTTAACGGTGGATCGACAGCGCGGAAGATGCAACAGTGAAAAACGGGATCTTTTTTTTTGCGCCGTGCGAGTCTGAAAGGGCGAAAAGGCGATGCCTGCGGTGTTATGAAATTCGATCGAGAGAATCTGTAACAAGAATACTCTTTTTAAGCGAGTTCGAAAAGTTTGAGAATCTTAAAACTGGAGTTGGAAATGTATAAAAGTATGTGAATGTAGATCGATGCACATGTGCTTTGCGTTATACAGAACGCGATCGTGCAATGATATGAGAATAATGAACTTTATATGTAAGCTAAAAGAGATTCATTGGTAAGTTTCTTTATAATTATTAGTTACAGCAAAATGTATAAGAATTGTGATGAAAAAGATTTTCATTAGCCAAATAATTCCCAAAAGATTAAATAACAACTCACGAAAGTGATTCAATTAATTAATATTGCAAAGAAAAAAAAACTGTTATTCCTAATACAAAATGCACATTGCTAGCGCGTAGCTCTTCCACAGCAAGGAAAAACCCATCGCACGCACTACTCGCGCTCCACTTAATCATCAACCATAATCTATTCATGCTAAAGAGCCTTCGGTTATATACAAATCATTTATAAAAAGAGCGACGGTGCAGCCAATAAAGCCCGTATACACGCAAAAAGTGGCAAACAAAAAAGAAATCGTATAAGCTTCGGTGCATCTCCAAAGCGGGCGAATCCACGCGCCAATACTAAATAATAAAAGCAAATGCAAGTGCGTGAAAGGCGTTACGAATCGACCCTTTTATATCGACCCTA
Source organism: Megastigmus dorsalis (assembly GCA_900490025.1). NCBI lineage: Eukaryota > Metazoa > Arthropoda > Insecta > Hymenoptera > Megastigmidae > Megastigmus > Megastigmus dorsalis. The sequence goes on along the minus strand of UELU01139331.1, from coordinate 8,633 downwards.
CATCACGCTCACAGGGATGAAAATCCGAGTAAAAACGTTATGCGTTCGACACACTTGCGCGCATTCGATCGACCCACTCTATCATGGGTTATCTTCTCCACTTCTCTTTCTCTCTTGCCCATATTTACGCGAAGGTACACACGTGTAAAAAAGATCAAATATTTAACCGCAATTTGGTAATGCCCGCGGATTCCCACTGCGATTTTTCTCTTGCCTCTCCCCCAGCGGCGGCGGCGGCGGTTTGCACCAACGAATATCCCGCGGACCTTACCCACGTATGTGCCCCGCGAAGATAAATCGCACGCTCCAGCTCGTTTCTTTCCCGCGGATGTTTTAGGCTCCTTTTTTAATATGCTGACTGCTGAGGAATATGCGCGCAAAGTGAAGCGGGAATTTTCGTTCTGCTGTATTTCGACTTGAACTATGTAAAGGTGTATGAGCGATGGTGAATGTTTATTGTTAATGCGATTGAAACTACTGAATATAAATATTGATTCCGTCGTACTTGGTATGCCTCTACTTAATCGTTTGCCGAACAAATCGTACGTTTTAAATTGTTATAATTCATTGTCTTTTTCCGTATTATCCTAATGCAACACTGGTAGCCTAATTATTCTGAAATTAATAAATAATCAAAGCTATCGATAATTGAATTGAAAGATCACGATATGATTGATTTTCGATAAAAGGGGTACAAAGAAATAGAAAGAATACCAAATTCTACTTTTATTATAGGGATGCAGTCCGAAAAACGTAATAATGCACGCTATAGCGTAATCTTCATCCCCAGTTAACAGGATATTTCAGGCTTAATTAGTAAATCCTCGCTCGGTACTTTCATCGGAAAACGATCGTGTACAATCGTGCGCTTGTCGAATAGGAAAAAGAAACCTAAAGCAGCGCAGGGGATAAAAGAACCGTCCACGAGTCTAACAAAAAACTAAAGTCAAGTCAAAAAAAAAAAAAAGAGAGGGAGCTGTAATCGGTGCAAGAGAGCGCGAGTACAAAGCGGAAGTATACGGCATGCACGCATTCGGTTCTTGTTTTGTTTGGTGTTCCTAGAGGGGATGAACTGGCCGGCGTACAATAGATCATCCGCGTCTGCGCTCCCGGCAAACGGTTTTAGACCTCGCGGGACTGCCCGGCTCCTAATTAAATAAACCTCCTAAATGCTAAAGGCGGACTCCGCGCCTGCTTTGATATTTAATTGCGTTTAACGCCGCTCGCGTGCGCTTTCGTGCATCTGCAGATTGGTAAAGAAGAGTCGCTGACTCGTGGCAGTGGGATATAGTAGACGGAGAGAGAGAGAAAGGTCGATTTGAAGGATGCGAGGAAGGAAGTTGCAAGTTTCGGAATTAACGAAGCTAATTACACTGAGCGGATAAGTTATTTGCGAAATTAAAATGGATTGCGAATACGCGAGAAAATCGTTGATGCTCTTTGTTGCGCCGCGCCGCGGCGCGTATAACGAGGCAACAGGAAGGCGATGTATATTCGTCCGGGCTTTATCGATCTTTTGCCGTCCGGTATGTTCAATTTTATTCAATATTACGTTTCAGATGTTGTTTGATTTTATTTGTTATTGTACTCGTAAAAAAAGAATAATCATTATCTATGTTTTATCCATATACACAATTTATTATGATGGAAATGTATCTATCTACATCTGAATTTTGTTATTGGCTTCGAAAGACGATATACTAGATTATATATAATTGATTGATGTTGTCGATTTATAATCATTACTATACCGGCTTTTTTGTTCAATAATCTCTTTCATCCATATGTTTTAAAATGGCTGCTTCATCAGACTGCTTCATCCGCCCATTTGACAATTGAATTAAGAATTGAAAAACAAAAGGCCGTATACCGCTTAGAAAAATATGTTACCGAGACCCACGTAAGACTTTCCAAAAGAAACGTTGACAATCAGCATCCCCAATGCGACGAAGCGAGTTGCACACGTTTAAAAAAGACATTTACCCGCATTTTCTTTACAGCACTGCCGCGGTGTTTCACACGATTCGCTGGAGCAGCCGTAACAAGCGGTCGCACAGATTTAATTCTGTTTGTATCGCGTAAAAGGCGAATTCTAGGGTGCAAGGGTTGCCCCAAGGAGAAAGGATTCGTCGGGACGGGTGATAAAGCGAGCGAGCAAGAGGATTACGGTTATTATAGTCGCGAGAAAAAAAAACGCGAACGTACGTGTCCGAGTGGGATCTTATACCGGACGGCGCTTACACACCTGCGTCCTCTACACACACACATGCGACGTTATCGCGCACATACGAGCAAACCTTTTTTCCCACCGCGGGGCCTCGTCCGTAGCTTTTTTTCTTCGTTATTATTTCGGCGTCGACGAGATAATTTCATCGTCCAGTAATCGCGTCGTTTTTCTCTTGTCTATACGGCCGTCTCGCCTTAATTTTGAAAGGATGGTCGGCTATGACGAGGGGGGGTTGAAGTATTACAGCCACGTTATACGCAACACCGAGACGCTCCTTTTATTCCTGAAAATTTTCATTTCCACGCACGTGCGCCCGCCTTTATTGCTGCCTTTGAATACTTTAAGCTGCTGCCTCTTTTTTTTTTTCGTTCGTTTTGAGTTGTATATACTTTGCGGCTGCTGGTGCGCTATAATTGGTTGGATTTTTAAAGGGGTCTTTCATACTTTTATTGGGAGTTTACTGGTAAAAGGAATTACGGGTCAAGGGATGAATGCAAAATTTGCAGTTGGAAATGCTAGTTTGATAGTGGAAGATAAAAGGTATCTATAGCTTTAAACGGAGCTTTCATTTTTCTATGTGGAGTTTCGTGGAAATTGAACAATCTTCGTATAGCTTTGGAAAAAACGTTTCCCTTTTTGATAAAACATTTATAAAATAATCTCGAGTTATTTTTTTTTAATAATGAATAATGTTAAGAAATAATTGTTCTATTAATAAAAAAAATTTGAATATATAGTTAACCTTTAGTGCGCTGTGTCAAGTACGTAAAGGTAGCACAAGAATATAGAAGAAAATAGGTGCATCGTCTCGAGAGAAATGAATCAGAAACAAAACAAAGTCAAGAGCGACTTAAATTATCTATTTAGTATATATATAAAACATTTATTAGTATATGTATAAAACACCATGTACTGAGAGAAGAATCTATTTTATATCAAATAGATTTAATAATAATTAACACATTGAGCACTTAATTTAAATAAATGTCATTAACTGTAAACAAATATCTTAAATTAGAAAGAAACACTCTCCAATCCTTCTTTCACTGTAGCTTAAAAGCGTATCTCCTAATTCCAAGGACTGAAACTCAGTTATATGTATATATGAGGCGTTTTTTCTTTTCTTTTATGATACCTGTCAGACTATTCTCCATGCTATCTTTATTTAAATATTTTAATTACATATAATTTAATAAATTAGAAATTTGACTTCATCGTCTCAGCCGTATAGACAATCTTAATTCAATCTATATCAGATTTTAACAATGATAATAGCTGTTTGACTCGCTGTTTGATCAAGCTCTCGAGTAATAGTTAATTATCTACACGATTTGCTCTTGAATCTAGAAAATAATTAAAGATAGTACGAGTCGCAACTCGATGAAGCCTGGGAAAAAACAAACGTTATAGCCGGGTCTAATTTGTTCCTCATCCAGTCCGTCGGGAGAAGGTATGGCCGAGGACTGGGTACGCCGATGATCAATGATCGATGAAATTTAACCATGTAATCGCCGCTCTAATGAATCTGCAAACACTCGCTACTCCGGAGATCAAACGGAATGCAAGGGTAATGCGAGCTGTCGAAATTGACCCTGACGTTAATCACGTTTGCTCAAGCGGTGCGCAAACTGCGGGCTACTACCGAGCATCTCTCTCTCTCTCTCTCTCTCTCTCTCTCTCTCTCTCTCCGTCTCTCGGCTCTCCTTCGCGAATCCGACAGCGCCCGAATCTATATGATGTTCATTAACAAGTCACGATTTGTCAATGCCGCGCGTCATTGAGCGATTTCTGATTGCGCCCCGCACTGCGAAGAGAGGCTGAGTGGCGGTAGACTGCAGCAGACGTCGATTGCAGTTAGCGAGCTGAAACCTTAGCCGCGATTATGTAAGGCGATGAGCAATTTCGTGGATAAAGTTTGTCTATCCCAGGCGATGCCGGTCCCCTGTTTTCCGAGCTTCGCGGATGAGATTTCGTGGGAAAATTGAACGGTTTGTTGGTCAACCGGAACGAATCCCCTTATTATGTAGAACGACTACGACAAATTTAGTCCCTCTGTACGCCTAACGTTCTAAGAGGATATAATATATTTTAGCGATCTTACGAATACGTTGCTCGGAAATGAACTTCTTGCGTGTGCAGTTAGTACTTTAGGGTTTAAATATGTAGCAAAACTATGAATGTTTGCGTAAACAGTTTTGTTACATAGAAATATGTAAAATATACTGCATAATGGAATTACTTAAAAGGAATCTACCAAATAGTAGCATCAACGAACTTTATAATTACTATACTGTCAAAAGGTACTCAATATTTCCTCGTTTTTAATGATTTATTTAGGTTCAGCGCCTGAAATCATAGTCCTGAATAAGAAACAGCATTTATGACAGAATTTAAGATTAATCTTACTATATCAACTATAATTATTAACTATATCAACTACTCAATACGGTCCAGAATTGTCATACGATCGTCATACATTTATTCAATCATTTTTCCAATTTGAAGCGCTGTCTGAAAATGGTCCGGCCCCCCGGTAAACGATATATTTTAAATTCCCAAAGTTTAAGAAACTCATTCCGTCATCGGTGCATAAATGATAAAGTAAATTTTCCTTCGGATGTTTGAATTAAAATTTCAGCTAAAACCGCACGCTGATGAATATCAGAGTAACATAAGTTGCGTTAAATCCGTGGATTCTTCTTCCTTTTTTTTTCTTCCTTTCATAAAACAAAAAGACAAGAAAGAGATCGCGCTTGCGCGCAAAACGAGTTTGTGCTCGTTCGTATACTGTAAAAAGAATTTATTTTATTCTCTTTGGGCCGCGCTCTTCTGCGAGAGAGAGAAGCCTTTTTCATAAAAATGTTAAAATTACGCCCGCGCCGCGCGCGCCAAACCGGAACGCGAGAGTTGAGCTTCCCAGGATTAGCGGGAACACCGCTTTTTCGATAATCCTTCTTTCAAGTTCCTCCGTTTCCTTCTCTCTCTCTCACACTCTAGTCTTTCGCTCTCTCTCCTCTCCCATCTTTCTCCGTACAAATTTCCCGTGTAATACTTCTTAATAATGAAACTTTCGCCCTAAGGTATACTGCGCCTGCGCGGCTCTCTATGACTTTCTTGCTTTTACTCACTGCCTCTGCACTTGCATCGCTAAAATCGCTGAGAGATCCGCCCGTCCGTGTCTTATTCTCTCTCTCTCTTTCTCTCTGCATGTAGTATAACAAAAAGAGAGAGCCCGTAGCAACTTTTTAACGAGCAAAAATGTTAACCCTCTCCCGGTTTTTATTTGGACTCGTGCCCCCGAGCTTCCGCGGATACACTTGGATTTTGTGGAATTTTTACTTTTCTTAAAACGCACTCGCTCCGCGCGGAGCTGCTTGAAAAATTTTATATGCCTGACCTCGTACTGTTTCATGCAAACTACTTTTTACAGATTCCGCTTTTGCTGCGGTATTATAGGGGCAAGGAAAAGCGATGGGATAGACGTCGTTTACTTGAGGTCGAACAGGTGAATTAATAAATTGTTACTCGCGGTTAAGGTGCAATCGTAAAATTCCGACGAATTCGTTTCTCTAACTTGATGCTCGAGGATATATAGAGAAGGTTATATTTAATGGAAAAACCGAAATTATTATATCCCATAAATCCATCCGCGTCCAGATGTTACTGATTTTGTAATTTATCTAGGATTATGCTAATTGATTAAACTGTATACATTCCGCGTTTGACGCGGATTGCTCGGAACTATTGATAAAAATATATGTAATTCTGTCGTGAACGAGCTATCGCTTCCGCACGATTCCTTTATAGTATAATATTATCAAAAACTTTATTTTAATTATTCTTTATAATCGTTGAATATTCGGTATTAATACACGTATGAAATTGAATCTTATATCTCTTTCTATTTCTTCTTTTTCTCACGTTTTATTCAGATTCTTGATATGCTTCGGCTATAAAATTTTATAAAACTTTTTTGAAGTAGTCCATTTTAATGGATGAAAATCCTTCATGCATAACTAGTAGGGAATAACTGTGACATGTACGTATTACAGGCCCAATATCTGTCTATCGAGCCCTTCAAGAACGTCTTGAGCCAATTTAATCATCGGAGTCGCGCGAAGACAAAATCATTTACACGCGTCAAAATACGTCGCGCCAGTCAATGATCATGTAACATCTGTTCAAGTCCTAATTTCTGTCGTGAATGCAGTTATACCGGGGACTACACACATCGCCTACAAGCAGCATGTGTCAGCGTATATAGTTCAAGCACTTAAGGCTGAAATGTGGTTAAGGGTCCGCTGTCACATCTGTGGAGGTAACGTTCACACTGTCGCCGTCCTCTCCTTATCGTAGACAACAGGAGTCACATAAAGTGTACGTAATAGTTCGGTTCTGGCAGTATGTTGATAATGTTTTTACAGACACGTGTTCGGGTTGTTAATAATGGCGATAAGTTATTTGGTTTCAAACTGCGTTGATTGTTAAGTTTGTTTATAGGTCGAAGAAAGAATTGATATACCTCATTGAGTATTCAAATCATAGAGTCTTTTTCATTGCCTAGTCTGAGACAAGACTTTATCTCCAAGTCAATGAAAATAACATAAATATTTTCAATTTAAATCTGTTACACCTGTAACCTTTTCTATGCGATATGCGTAATGACGTTCTCGTGCAGAAATTCCATTACGTACTTCTTTACTGACTCTGCTTTTGTTACTTTCTTATCTCTTATTGACTGTAAAAGGCAATGAAAATTCTAGTTAAATCGAATTAGACTGGGTTCGTGTCGACACGTGTTGACTAGTATGCATAGAGGCAATGAAAGGAAGCAATAGTTCCAATTTGCGCACCTGTTTTGCTTATCAGCACCTGACATTATAGACATTCCATTGTGATTTTTATTCATGCGGCTCTTTTACTATGTTCATATATATTAGTTAATTACTCGGTGTATATGTGAAGTAGCCGATTCGATAATATCGATTTAAACCAAACCACATCGATCTTTGTCCTTGCTTTTTATCAATACCTATCCTGACACATTTTACTATGTAATACACAAAGGTAACGAGTATCGCTATAGAATTCAGAACAGGTATTTCCAGAAGAAAAAAAAACAATAAATCATAAGATATAAATTAAAAATCAAAGACCTTTACTGAATATTCATCAATAGTTAATTTCTTTTAATAGAAATATCCAAAATATTACCAAGAATACAATAATAGTCATATAAACTCATTCGATGAGAACATTACAAAAATCTAATAACATTTTATTTAAATTAAATTGAAAATATTTTATAACACCGTGAGTATGCAATTTCATTTCCCTGTCGTTTCCATCGATCGGTATACGAGTATTAAATTTCTTTCGGTATTAAATATTTATGTGTAATATGTAAAAGACTGTGCGTGCTTCATTCGCCTACTCGAGAGAAAAATTACCTCGCGAGCAAAAAACAAAACTCCCTTTAGAAACTTATTTAATTGATAATGAAATAAAAGCACATGCACGCGGGGCGAAATCTCGCCACGAGCCAACGAAAACATTAAATTTCAATTAGAGAGAAGCGAAGGAGCACCGAGCATCGTTCGCTCTTAACATCGCGCCCGAAAAAAAAAAGGAAAAAGGCTGATCATCCCTCTAAACATCGCAGCAACTACGTTAGCTCGCTCGGCGTATATATAATAGCCGCACGGAAGAGAGCATCTCCTTGATATGTCAAAAAATAACAGCGTTTCGCTTTGGCGCTCCGCGCTACGGAAGATAAAAAGGGAGAGAGAGAGAGAAAAAATTACATCCGCGCGGCTATACACGGCCGGGTGATATATATATATATATATATATAGAGAGAGAGAGAGAGAGAGGAAGCGTACATTTCCGACGTCATCGCAGCTTTCCCTCTGCCCCATTCGCGGTTATTATTTCTTCCTTTCCACTTGCAGCAGCAGCAGCAGCGGTGCGGGCGGTGGCGGCTCGTGTGTGCGTGCGGCGAACGCATCAACCTCGGGGAAACGGGAAATTCCAAATACTAAGACGCCTCGGGCTAGACTGCTGCACCTGACGTTATAAACCCCCGTCTCCTCTCTCTCTCTCTCTCTCCCTCTCCCTCTCCTACCCTTTATTTCGTATTTTCTCCATCGCTTTCTCTCTCTCTCTCTCTCTCTCGCTCTCTCCCTAGCTGCGTATGTTTGTTCATATTATCCGCGGCAGCGCGCACTCGCCTTTTATTTCAACCATCTCTTTTGTCGTATCCGCGCGGTTTCTATTTCGTTTGTACACGGAAAAAAATCGCAAGCAAACATTACTTAATTTAGCTTGGCAGATTACACTGAAGCAGGAATTAAGCAAAATGTATTGAAGTTATTGGGCAAATGCTACTGAAAATATTCGGTAATAC
>UELU01139330.1:76420-119965 GCA_900490025.1 Megastigmus dorsalis | reverse complement strand
ATATATATATATATATAAAAAGAAAGCTAAGCTTAGGCAAGCTCTCGGTTCCGCGGTCGATCCGACCGTTGTTTGTTGGTAAGCGAGAAAAATACGCAGCCGACGAAGACGAGGTTTACGTTGTCGTCGTCGCAGTCGCCAGTGGAGGCGTAAGCGGCGGTCGGCTTACTGGCGAGAACGTGGTGTGTTGTGGTCGAAGGAGGGAGGCGGCGAGGACATCGGGCCCGGATGCTCGCAAGAACGAGACGCCGGAGACGCTGCCACGTTGGAAGGGAAAATATTGACGGCCGTCAACAAGTTTCTGACGACATCCCCGTTGATTAACAAGGTCAAGCTGCTTATGGTGAGTGATGCTGAGCAGGAAACCTGGCCGCCGAGTATCCGTCTGTCCTTGCCGATTTTCGTGAAATTTACCCTCTTACGATGGCTAGTGGCTTTCATTTTGGAGCGATGCGCCATGATTTGTACACTTTGGTAGCTGGGTCAAATTAATACTGTCGATTCGAGTGTAACGAATACATTTAATAGGGAAATTGGATTTATTACTGTTAGGGAAATATTATACTGAGTTTAGCAAGGCATTATGATTTTTTCTATAGAGTTTCTTTCAACTTTTTTTGTATTTTTTTTATTCGATGCTTTGTATACTCTAAATGATGTAGCATTCATAAACCGTGAACATTCTCGCTTGTAGTTAAAAATGACTGTAAAAGGAGTTAAAGATACCAAGTTTATCTTAAAATAAAGAAAAAAACTGTTGCACTCTGAAATGATATCAAATAATGTATAAATGTATGTTAGCAATTGTACAATTAAAAAATATTCTTCGACTTTTAAAATTTGAGACATCTTATATTCAAGTTCCTTTGACCTATCAAGGAAAATTTTGAATTAGCCATAGAAATCTTAAAAAATAGAAACAATTTTAGCTTAGTACCATTTTTAAATAAATATTAAAAAAAACATTTGTCTCGGTATTTGAGTACTGATATTTTAAGGGGTAGATTGATGAATAATCGTAACTGTAAGTAATCATTTTTCTCTTCAGTTAAGAGGCGTGTGCAGTGCTGTTGAAGGTTGAAAAGAGGCTGTTCTCGTTGGACCTTTTTTTTTGTGTTGAGGGGGAGGACGAACAAAAGGTGTTTGTTTCGATGCTTGATGCGAGAGTCAATGTTGCACTAGTTCGTACTTTTTTTTTTACAACAGTGGAAGAATTATTTGTATCGAATTTCGTATGAAAATTAATTGGTTTTTGAACTACATATAGGTACTTAGAGGATTTTCATGTTATAGCTTCACTCTTGTTAATTATTAACAATAATTATTTAGATTAGTCTTAAAAATTGCGTCATAAAGTATCTATGACATTCATCGAATTTAATTAAATATAATAGAACTTGTAATCGATGTTATTAATATAAGCTCTAATTTATTTGTCAAGGACAGTCGATTAATATTTAGTCCTTATATACAATAGTCAATTGAAAGATTTTTTAGTATATTGAACGGATAAATAGTTTGTCTTAATTTCTAAAATTGTATAATATTACGTAAAATATAGTCCACAATTATACTTGTATTTACATATTCTTCTATAGGAACGTACATCCCTTGCATTTGTATAGCAAGGCTCTCAGTTTCGTAATTTTCAAAATAAACAAAATTCAAGCCTGCATTAATTAACGTTGCACATGAAAGACATTAAAAAAAAATCTCGAGTTTTCTGCAGACTCGGCTCAATTCCTTTTTTGTACAATCATCAAAAGAAGCGGTTGAAAAGTCAAATAAAACAAAACTCGGAAATCACGATGCACGATCCCCTTTCTAGCTCTGGAACTTGGTCATTATACATGGATAATAAACAAAGCAATCAGTCTGCTCGAACAAAAGCACATTGATTAGTCGTGACGATTCACGACAAAACCCACAAAAAAAAAGATCGTTAAAAAGCAAAAAGGCCTTCGTCATTATATACCTCGGGTTAAAAAAAAGGGACATCCAGCCCTTAACAACGCACCTAACGATATAATCTCCAAAAGGAAATAAAAGATACATCCGCAGTGCAAATCCAATTTGAATCGAGTTTTTTCTTCTCTCGGAACAAAGTCTATCGGCAGCGTACGCTCCCACATACGCGTGAGCAGCTTGTTATTATTTCTAACGCGCGAGGCGCAACATACAAACGGCGCGCAAATTTAATTAACAATGCTTGCTGCGCATGGCGTCAGACTCTCTTTCCGCCTCGGCTATTAAAGCGCATAAGCGTGCGTACATGCACACCGAATTACCGCGAGCGCGAATGCCAAACAGATGGACGCGGATTAAGAGAAGTGCAGCGCGTTGCGCGCCTCCGAATTGGATTTTAAAGAGCCTCGTTTTGACCCTTTGCGCGTGCGACACCTTCATTTTCTCCTATTTCTATACTAATGGCGCTGAGAAACAGATCGTTTTTTAGAAAGTGGATCGCCTGTGCGCCTGCCTATGCTCATTATAAAACTCGTCAGATTCAAGGAGTGTGTGCAGTGTGTAAAGTCGGAAATTCAGCATCATCGAAAGAGTAAGCGGATTATCAAGCCCTCGATATTTAGAAGTGCGCCCCGCGTCACTCGTTGCTTCTCGAGTGTATGTGATGAGTTTTCGGTTGGATTGACGCCACTTTTGTTTTTATTTTAGATCTGCGGTAATTTATTTTTACGCTATTGTAGTTTTTCATAAATTGGTTTCATAAGTTTTACTGTATACTTATCAGACTGAATTAGTATTGACTCCATTGACTGGTTTTTCAGAGTTATAAAATTCTTTAAAAAAATCGTAATTCTCACATTATACATATAAAGGATTGCTCTATGCTACTGGCATGATAATGTCGTTGCAAAAAAAAATCATTCCTTCAGCCAACGTAACAGTTTTTTTTCAGCTAAGAACCTACACTTTGTATAAAAGAGACTGTCTTTTACTATATATGTAACACACCATAAATATATTAGGAAGCCTCTTACTCTCAAAAGTCTTTTGAGTTGCACACCCATTCTCTTGCGTTGTGCACCACTTCGAATGAAGAAACCAGTCTGAATATGTTCTTTTATCGATCCCCGCCAAGTTTCACACAAACGCGTTTCCTTCAATCCCTTTCACAAAGCTCTACTCACATATCCTCCTTTTCCCAGTGTATACAAATTAAATACACGCTACATTACCAGTTTCAAATCTGCCATCGATAAATTACGTTCTCCTGGAAACTTTCGATATTTATGTGTCATGCGAACGAGTGCAGAAAAATTGTGAAACACGTCGGTCGGGGAGGTGGTCTTGGCTGTTATTACCGTTGAAATCTAGTTCGCCACATTGGGACACTTCTTTGCTTCGCATTGATGGTCTGCGCCAAAGCCTTCGTGGCGTTCGGAATCTGGTCGCGCGCTTTGTAAACACTTTTACGCTCCGGAATCCTTTTCAATGCTACACTCAATACGATTACTCGATTTAAGTACTTTTTAAGCCACGCGAAACTTTCGTACTGACCTACTTATATGAAGTTAGCCTGCAAGTGCTCGCAAGTTAATAATAATACAACAAGTGCGAATATTTCTGCGGAAAGCTACCGTGTTCCCTTATCAGGTGGATTGTGATCGAGTGATTTATTTTTTTCTTTTTTTCTTTTATGATTTTCTTTTTAAATTTGATATTCTCTCTTCATCGATGTCATCATTATATACAAGAAGGTAACGCCATCCATAAGCGTATACCATGAAATAAAATTTAGAGCCATATTCGCAGAAGATAATCATTTGATTAATAAGAATTGAAGCATGAACATTCCGCTCGTTAGCTTCAGCTATCGAGCCATCCAACTATACGAACTAGATGCAATAAAGGAAAGCACACAGAGAGAGAGAGAGAGAGAGAGAACCGTCCGTTAATAGCGCGCACCTTCAAATTATTGCGCGAAAGTGCGCGTCAGGCTATGACACTCTATATATATATAAAAGACAATCTCGCCAAAAGAGAGATCCTCTGCACAAGTCACCCGTACGGACGAGTGAAATCGGTCGCGTAATGTAACAAGGCTATAGCGAGAAAGGAAGATCTCTCACTCTCTCTCGTTCCGAAAATCCAGCCTTTAATATATATCTATATATACGCACGATAATAATGACGGGCGAATCCGTGCCTTTGTCACTCGGCTACGCTCTTCTGTACCGAAGCTCTCTTTATTTCGTCTCTTTCGCTCTTCACACACACACACACACACACACACACACACACACAGAAAGACAGTCCGCAGCGAGTAATTGCACGCAATTATCCGACTGCGCGCGAGTATTTGCACTCCATTATGTCGACTTCCTTTCCCCGGGAACGCCTCCCGCGAGTGTCGAGGCTACACGCTCCTGTGCGTGTCCGTGTGTCTGTGTGGGGGCGAAGCTTATAATCTTCTTTTTTATACCCTCTTTACGTGGCAAGAGTTTTATACATGTATGCATATGTATTCCGCGAGTCTCGCTTTTCTCGAAACAGCTGGACGATACTCGCACTCGACGCTGAATTATTTCTCGAGTCGCGCTCAGTGGGTAGACGCGGGAACGGCGATAGAGAGCGAGACGTATTTCTCGAGGCATTGTATTTATAGCTGAAGGATTTTATGCGGGAGCATTAATCTTTTTGGGGAGAGACTGCACCGCGGTTTCTAGGGTATAGAGTGCGCGGCGGATCCGAGTAGAACACCGCTGGAATGATGATTAGCTCTCGCTGTGCGTCTTTCATTTATGAAACATCTGCTTACTGCTTCATTGCTTGGGCTGATCAAAAATTTCTGCGTCGAGGGATAGGATACAATGTCGGATATGGTCGTTATGGAGTGACGTTAATAATTTCAAAGGAGCATGCCCCCGGTCAATGCTATAAAAATCCTTCGAAATTTGAAATAAAGGATGTAACCTTCCGAACCTGTAAAGTCATCTAGAAAATAAAAAAACATGAATTAAAAAAAAATTGATATCCTAAGGTACAGTGGAAAAGTGAAAAAAGCTGTATCGTTATTTTCGAAACATTTTTCAATATTTATGACTATAGTTATTTTTCATGTTCCCATTACCTTCGGTCAAACTTGATTTAAAAATTCATGTTTCTTCATTCTCTAAATGACTGTACAGGTTACGGAGGATACATCTTTAACTAAAATTGCATTGTCCTTATATCATATTATTTTTGAGTTTCTATTATAATATAGTTGTCTTTGAATAAACGCTTGTATCGAAAATTCTATTTTCTAATTTTGAGACTAGAACAGAAAAAAAATATTCCAATGCTTCGAATCGAAATAGTCTGAACGCGGTCTAATTAAAAAAAAGATGTTTATTTTCAGACAAATAAAAAGTGTGATGGAAATCGTATGCATCGAGCTTTTCCCATGCACACGAGAGAGTTGAAACGGGCATGGAATACCATGCGAGCGCAACACATCAAAGACGCGCGCGCGAATCACCGGAAGCGATTCCGCACATCGCGCGCCGATCTATTTCCAATAATTGCACATAATTATGGATGGCATCAAAGTCTGGCAGCACCAGCCCCCCTTTCTCCCTCTCTCTCTCTGGTGTGTGCGATTGAAAAGAAAGAGAGACAGAGAGAGAGAGAAGGAACAACGACGGGTGGTAGTCGCACTCACAGAGAAGCGCTCTAATATAAATGCATCCCGTGCAGTATACCTTTCGCAGCTTAGTTTAACGAGGATCCACGTGCACAATGTCGAGAGACAGAGAAACAGAGAGAGAGAGAGAGAGAGAGAGAGAGAGAACGAGGGTGAAGCTCTCGGATTTCCCCTGGCTGAATCGTCCTCGAAATTACGCTCGGTGTGTTGCGCCTGTCGACGGTCTATATACAATCCTTTGTGCGTCGCGCGTGAATTAAGGCGCGTCTTTACGAGCCGTGCCAATGGGAGTGTACAGTCAGTCAAGTCGCGGCTGCCTCTCTCTAAATGTATTGGCAGTAGAAACATCCAGGATGGGACAGACCTGTTACGTTCCGTGTAAATTCGTTTTACGGCCGCGCTACAGTGGCTTCGGGTAGCAGCTCCGGCTGCCGCAAATCCTTTTTAAGCTTCGCGCTGCTCGCCTAATGTTCATCGAGTTGTCACTCGCTGCGAGGATCTCGATTCACGTGTCGGAGAATTGCTCCGATAAAGGATTGTATTGGCGATTTTTGCTTTGTTGATTCGTTACGATGATGAGCGCGATGTTGTATTCTTAAAATGTTATTCTTAAAAATTGTTCCGTAACCATTGACAGGGAAAAACATTATTTTTATTTATTCAATTTCTAATGGAAGATATTATAAAATTAAAGTCATTTTCGAAGGTTAAAAGAAAATAATGGACATAAGTCGATAGAGGCTGTATTCTCTTATTTCAAATTTTATTCGACCATTAAAGATTTTTTTTATTCGTTTCAACGATATTTCATCATAAATTAGAAACTTTTAGTATTGTTTTCTTTTTTTTTTACGGGATCTTGGAAAAAATGTATATTCCTCGCAAGAAATTATTTTACCAGTACGAAGCAGCAGCTCTTCCAGCGGTAAAACACATTTCGATGCTCGCAACAATGAAAGGGCGAATACCTAAATCTCGAGAAAATAAACTTTGCCATTTCCGTGTGTATATACAGCGCGTAAATAAGAAATACTTCATAATAAACCCCCTTGTATAACACAGTAAACTTTATACGCGCTCGGCATAAAATTTATTTAAATGCATATGTATATAATACTACTGTGCGCAGTTGCGCCGAATAATTGATTAGTCCAAAGGATGCAAATATATCCCGTTAAAGGCAATATATCCAACGTCGATATAAATTTTAAATGGACCTCGACCTGCATCGTGTGCACCGCTTTTTTAGCTGGATTTTGCATAAAATCTTTCAACCTTATGCCTGCGACTCGTCCAATATAGCAAAATTGCGCAGGTTCTGACTCCTGCGAATCATTTCGACGATATATAAAGAAGACATATATCATGCTCGCGTATTTTCTTTTTTATGATCCACTATCGGCAGTTAAAGGGGGAAAAGAGAAATTCGTATTTAAAAGCACCAAGAGTGCGAGGAATGATCGGTCCGTCGTGATTTGTAGAGTGTTAAAAATTCAGATTCCACCGCTGCTTTGTTCCGCGCTGTATACATAAAGCAACTATATTCGTCACTCGCAGCGCGGCTCGCAATCGTCTTTCCATCAGTTCTTCCCTTTTATATATTATGCTTATCGCCACCCATCGCGTCGTTATCCTTTTCCCCGGTTATTGTATCTTTAAATGCCCCCCGATATATTGCATTAAGTTTCCGCATAAAAAAAAAGATTCATCTGCACTAATAAAGCCGCGCAGAAATGATTTCAGATCAAACAATTGAGCACTAGCGATCGCAGCGATAAGCATGTATATACATATAAGCTCGTTTCTCGTCCCCATGTCTACAATCCATTGTGATTTCTATGGGTAAACCATGTGTGTGATGTAGGGGTGAAATTGTTTCTAGCAACGGGCTTTATGTTTACAGCCATAAGAGGTGCTTTGGCTCGTGCAGTGCATAAAGAGCTTTACATACTGGAGATTACGAGGACGATTCCCTGCAACTATTTCCCACTGTGTAACGAGAAAATTCAAACTCCACGTCGGGGACTGATTGTGTGTATTGTGCGCACGCAGTGCTTTATATATGTGGGATGTGTTACATTGAAGGACGAGTAGCGCGCCCCTCTGTATTGGCATACGGAGAGCGTTTCCTAACTTTATAACATACTTTGCATAAATATGTGCCGTTATCCGACTTCTTTTCCAACTGCATTCCTTATATATATATGCGTGTATGCGAACGCGCTCGAGATTGCACTGCTTTATTAAATATTTCACAGCCGCTTCGATCCCCTTTGTGCACCAACTATACATATAGGACTATTCGTGTTATTAATACAAAGTGTGCTAGATACATAGTCTAAATATCGAACGAAATTCATTCCGTCTAATCACCGACAATCAGCTTTTGGAAAATTAATAATGTTTATTTGTCGCGATATGTTACTGGAGGTTCGATTCTGCAGCACCCGCTTAACGAGCCGAAGTCGTCGCGATATTTGCCCTCTTGTATCTTACTCCCGCGCAAACAGGGCTTGCAATGAGTTTCCTTGCCTATATTATGTATTCGCAAAACAAACCGATGATGGATGTAAGCGTTTTCGTGCGTGGCTATGCATCGCGGCGCTCACCTTTGTGTGTGTGTGTGTGTGCAGCCGCAAGCTCCATGCACTCCAAGCTCGTTCGTTCGCTCCTGTGACACATTTGTTAATCCGAGCGCGCGCGCGCGCGTGTGTGTACACATGAGCGACAAGAAACACAGCCAGGCCACATTCGTGCAGGCATCGAGCTAATTATTTTAATTATATTGCGGACGAGCGAAATGTGTATATACGAGTGTTTTAAAATGCCATTTGAATTGCGATTGTTGTTTAATGGGTAAAACTGATATTAATTGGTGATATGATATGTAGCGTGATGAGTATCAAATTTCAATGGAAAGTACGAAGTTAGATTCATTACGTTATATAAATAGGTAATAAAGTATATATAGTTTATTTGTATATGATACAACGTTATATCGAAAGATTGTGATAGATGTCGATAGAATAATAATAGACTATAAAAGTTGTTATACCCAGATTGATTGTAAGCTCTTCATAACTATTCCAATTGGAAGTATATTTCATCGAATTTCTGATATTCGTAAGCCGAAAGTTCGAACGGCGCTCAACTCGACCGTTTGATTCGCTTGAACTTGAATCAAAGGGCTTATTTGAACAGTAAGATTAACCTGCAAATCGATGTTTATCTACGGGTAATTTTTTATTTTGAAATGAACATAACAATGAAAAAATACTTTAAATAATAATTATTAATTGAACGCAATTTTTTTTTTCAACTTTAATCACACATTTTTCAATTCCACCTTTAAATAGTTGCACGCTATGCTGTAAAATAAAAATACTCTACATATTATAATATACGTTTATCGCTTTAATATACTGGTATATACAAGTAAGAGCATCGCGTATTCAGGCGTGTATACCTTATCCGCAAAAGCAACGACGCCACGTACAATTTTTACTTCCAGGATTGTAGTTCGCCGTCGCCGCAACAATGATATCGCGCAATGATACCGTATTACCCGCCTATAGCACACGAGTAGCGATTTTCACAGTTAAGCCTATATGTATACATAGCCGAGGCTCGATAGCTTTCGGCTTGCCCGCAGAAACGCGCGAGAGGCTTGTCACACAATATGAAATGCTCGAATTTCGCGGCTACTGTACCGACGCGCATAAGTATAAACTTCTGGGCCTTTCCACTGCGTGCCATTGAACTACTTTTGATACACGCGCCGGTAGCGCCAGCTGCGCCTGTATAAATAGTCCGACTTTTCCCATTATCTCTTGCACACATGCTCTTGTCTGTGGCGGGTATAGGAGCCAAGTCGCGAGAAAAGTTTCGCTTGGACTTTCTCTACTCGGGGCTGCAGAATTTTACAGCGTGTGTTAATGTTTGCCTAATAAAGGACTATTAGGAGTTTAGCAAACTTTGCTTCGCTCGCTTTTTCACTGTTCTTTTTTGATTCGCTGCAAGCGTGAGTGATGCCGTGATCCGAGTAGCCGAGAAATTAAAGGTTGCGACGAACTACTTGAATTAAACGCTAAGTTCGTGTTTATTCTACTGTGATTTATTATTAGATAAAAATTTTATATAGTTGATACCATTTTACGCCATGATTTGTTTAAAAATAAAAAGAAAATAACGACTATTGGGTTATGAAACTAGATGACTAAATTTCGCGCGGAGAAAAACTTTAACATTACTTTAGATTTTGTGGAAAGCCGTGCTGCGGTGTGAACAACAATTTATTATTCATGAACGAACGGCTATACTAATTTTTCGCGGCGAAAGTTTGCGCGCGGGAGAGAAAAGTAAAATAAGGGCGACTAAGCGTTACAAATTAAGGGTAGAGAGAAGCTCGAACCACTTCGTCCCTCGCGCTGAACTGCACGGACGAAAAAAGAAAACTTTTAATAACTGACATCCATTTCACAAGTCGAAATATGTCAGCAGCTACAGCCCGGAAATTACTCACTTTTCCGTTTTTCCGCCCAGGAAAAACATAAACCAATTTCGTTATGGCACCTCTGTACGCTGTAAAAGAAAACATTTTTTCAGAAAATATTTGTTTGTTTTATTTTGGGGGGAGGGAGGAGGACTTCTTCTAATATAATAATTATAGTTTTTCTAACTTTTTACTCCTTCATAGGTTATTATGGATACATGTCGAAGTATATATTTCATAAAATTTTTAAATTATTTTATTAATTCTGAGAAAATTTTTTTAAAAAAGATTTGTTCTATGGTCCATGATAACTTGAGTAAAAATGAATAAATCGATTTGAAATTTCGTGATTTGGTAGTACTTGCTATATCTTGAACGTGTGTTTTGGACAGTTTATAAAACTCAGTAGTTTATGGTATGTGTAAAATTTATACATATTCAACAATTTAATACAAAAAATTTGCAGCAGAAATTATCGTCAAAATTATTAGTGCAAAATCATTAATGTGCTTAACTTATGTGTTGACTTTGTATGTGTTCAAGTTTAGCGGTATCAATAAAACTATATATATGGTTATAAATTAAATTTTTATAAAAAAAAATTTACGCAAAAGGGGATATTCACACGACTTTTTTTCAAATTTATAATCTATCTGTATAAAATAGATATTTGAAAAATATATTTTAAATTGTAAGTGAATTATTCTATAGTATATAATTAAGAATGACTTTTACGTTAAGATAACTTTGAATATTCGTAGTCAAATATTTTTGTGTTTTAATAGCATGTTTGATATCATCTTTGGACTGCTAAGGGCTTCCTGCAAACGATAAACTCACTTTTAGAAGTATATTTTAAATAAATAGTTTATTGTACAACAAAACATTCACCTTCAAAAGTAAGAGTGACAGTAGTAAATTAAAAAAAAATGCAATGATTATAGAATTCACAATCGAACCGATCGCAGCTTTGACAGATCCTGCGTGCGAATAGCCGCATCGTAGGTCACGGTCAATTTAGTTTAATTTCGAATCTCTGGCGAGAGCTTGCCGTGCGTCGAAGTCCCCGCAAACGGGCAATATATAGTTCACGTTACCAATTTTTCGATGCAGATTAATAATCAACCTTTTTTTTTTCATATCTGTTCCATGTTCGAATTCCGGTATATATATACGACGATGGCGCGGTGTCGGACAGTTCATCGTTCAACTGTGAACCCATAAATTTTTGTAAGGGGATCCATAAAAGTATTTTAATTTGACAATTGATATTGTCTGTATTGCTGGGTAACACGTGTAGGGTGTCGGTCAAACATCCATAAAAATAAACACTTTTTCAATTCGTTTATTTTTCACCAAATTGCGCGAAACCCTATATTCGAATAAAAAAGTAAGGAACACTAAAAGTAATTAAGATTGAATGAAAAATAGATGGCAGATAATATATGTTTTTGTTGTACCGTAAATTTTTTATTTGAAGTATTAGGACATTTGAACCTCACAGTTCAGTCTTCAATAAATGAGTACTTGATAATAATATGATTTCAAAAGATCTTAATTTAAAAGATTTTAATTTTTTAAGTAAGATAGAAACGAGTATTTTTGAAAATTAGTCAACAACTTAACCCTTAAGTAAACTGAGACATGCCAAAACAAAGTTTGGAATTTACGTAAAAGTATCCATGTGCACAAGTTTGTTTGACTAAACTCTGACACTCACCCTGACGCGTGATCTTATGAGCAGTGATATAACATGACAGGTTATATATTACGAGCGCATTTTCCTCCCACAACTAACGCATCTAATTTTAAAGCACTTGAAATCTCATTGAAATTCAATAAAAATGTATAGCCCTCAAAATTGTTTATCTTAATTCAAATTAGAATGTACAAGAATTCGATTTGGTAACAGACTCTGCGTAAGAGGCATACGAGATTGGCTGTTTCATTTTCTTGTTAAAACTGTATTCGAGATCGTATACAGTTCCACGTCGAGGCCTAAAGCTCGCGCAGATCGAAAGCTTTGCCGTGGGAGCTCGTGCGCATGGAAAGAGAGCTTCTATATATCTGAGACTCGTGTGCCGAGAGTCGAGGCCATTTTCTTCTTTTGTCTAGTAAAATATAATGCAATTGATTCTCTCCGCGGTAATCCCGATGTTTTATTTTCGATTAAACGCGACTTTTTGTTTTGTTCCCCTCGACTTTTCTGCCGCGCGGCTAAAAATATTAACCCGGCTCTATATCGAGCAAATAAGAATGCATTTTACGTATGAAGAGCATACGCGTGCGTATAAAATGGAAATTGACTTTGCAAATTTATTTGCAATGGTAAAATTTACACGATTCACTCGACGTGGAATTTAACGTGCCATCGATCAATAAAGCACTCGATGTATAATTACATGCGCCTTGCAGGACTTATTTACTGAACGACAAATATTGAAACTGATATACTCAATAAAATTCTCATGGAAAATGCCGACAGAAATCCGATT
This sequence comes from Megastigmus dorsalis, assembly GCA_900490025.1. Lineage (NCBI taxonomy): Eukaryota > Metazoa > Arthropoda > Insecta > Hymenoptera > Megastigmidae > Megastigmus > Megastigmus dorsalis. The sequence continues at coordinate 107,331 of UELU01139330.1, read as the reverse complement.
CATTTCAGAAGCAAGCGTTTATTCTTTTATTCCAACGCGTTGTAATAAAACATGTTACCTCCTAATTGCATGCATATTATTCAAGCCTGTTGTAAATTATTTTATAAAAAAAAACTTGACAGTTGTAATGATGCACTTGAAGAATTTCAGAGATTATACCCTTTACATTACTATTCCTAGAATATTGTTTGTCACCTATAATAAACCAATCGCTAGCATATTGTTTCCCAATCAAGGCAATACGGAGTTTACTCGATCCGAGACACAATCCTTGAATCACCATAAGCATAGGATACCGCTTGCATGCCTCCATCTCCTTAACTATGATATTCAAGACACAAAGCTGCAGCAATAGCAGCGACGGCAGCTACTACACGCAGGTCCATAATTATAACCGTTTCACTCGGAAAAAAAAAAAGAGAGCGACACGTTTCGTTCCTTTGCAGCAGCACCGCGTGTACCGGGAGTTTATACACACACAGCTCCCTCGGCTATTTGTCCCGCTAATCAGACGCGAGGCTCACTCTCTCTCTCTCTCCTCTCCCTCGCCTACTTCGCCGCTCGCGCGCACACACTGCACACGTAGACGCGCGTCACGACTAGCGCCAGAGAGTATATATATACGGAGAGTGAGTTTTATTGATCGCTAAAAAAATAAAAGAGAAAACGAGAGCAACTCGCAGAAGAATATGCTACTATCGCCCGTTGGCATTGTACAAGTCGACACGGACTAACTATATATAACGTCGCGGGCGTGACACGTCCTCGCGAAAATAGATTCCGGAAGTGAATGGAGAGTAAGAGAGAGAGAGAGGGGGGGGGGATCCCTGCGCAATTTGATGCTTTCGCCTTGTAAATATAGATTATATAAATGTACAGAGTTATTGTGTTATAAAGGCGAGATCGCTGCTGTAGTGGTTTTTCTGAGTTTTTTTTTGCGCGCAGCTTTCGCGGAGCCCTAGAAAAAATATAGATATATAAGCTGAAGTGGCGGATCGAGAGCGCACGAGGTGAGAGTCTGCGAAATGGCCGAGCGATGCGCATACTTACATGAAAGATTCTTCATTAACGAATGCGTTTTTAGAGGGAGTCGCGTATTAGTCGGGGAAAGATGCGAGGGCTGAAAAGGTGCTTACACTGCATTAATTTTGTATATGAATCGGTTCCATTACCGCCTGTTTTGAATGAAATTATTTTAAAACCGATAGCTAAGGAATCTAGCGATATTCAACGTTCACCCAATGCATAATGTACAATTTCCTCCCTATTCGATTTCGCGTGTGTATATGTATACGCAATCTCATTCCAATGGCGAATCCAATAGTAAATAAAGATTCGTTACTTTTAATTCAAAGTGCATAGCCGCTCGCAGCGTATATAACAGTTCAGCGGAAATAGCGAAGCACTTTTAGTATAAATGCTTTTTTTTTCCTCCTTCTTCCGCTGCTGCGTTTCGCGAAACATACTCAAAGAGGAACTTTAAGGAATTACTAAGACTCACACACGCACGGCACGCGATACAACTGTACACGCCGACACTAGGGAAATCCTTGCATAAGGTAGAAGAAAAAATACCACCAGCTCGCAGCTTGCAGGGAGAGTATACATTTTTAATTTGCGAGGAATATATATATATATCCAACGAGTCCTTCGAGAAATTGAATATAGACTTTTTGGCCTCCGCGCGTCTTACAGCGGAGAATTAGTCCGAGAGCCGGGACGGGGAAGATGCGGAAAGAAGATGCGGAAAAGCTCTTCTCCGCAGCAGCAGCAGCGCGAGACGCGAAAATCCACCCAGCCCAGTCCTGCGTAGCCGTGCGTATAGCGCGCATTTGCCTCAATGAATATTTAAACTCGAGCTTTTAGTCTATCAGCGCGAAATGCTTATACTGCGCGATATTACGTACAATTTGTATAAATAGCGAGGCAGCGTTCGAGGATTATTATATTGTCCTTTCGCGTGCGCTGCGCAGCGGTGCACGTTACGGGACGCGGGGCTTCTTCTTACATACATATATGCAAATTGTTTTCGTCGCGCGAAAAGCAGATTTTAAATGGAAATGCGATGATGGGAGCTGTGTGCTTTCCGTTCCCCTCCTTCCTGCCTATATATATGCACGTTAAGCGCGGAGACTTATTATTGTATATATGCTCCAGTTTAATTAAAGTGTGGATGCAACGAGGTCTTGTTTTCGAAGGACAGTAGCGGCCGCAGTTTACAATTAAACTTTGCCAATAAATCTGGCTAATAAAGTGATACCCGCCAAATTGCCAAGTCTCCTCGCGTGGCTGATTTAACAAAATGTAAATTAATATCCGCGGCCGCGTGTGTTTGGCGCTTGCCGTGCGTTCTTCGTCGCTCTCCCTGCTGCACACACCCTCGGACTCATTAAAAATGAATTACACTCGGTTACTTTGCCTCGCTTCCTTTTCCTCGCGAGTTTAACGACTTTGTTAATAATCAGTCAGCCTTTTTCAATGGAATTGGATCGCAAATATTGCTTCTTGCACTCAGTCAATGAATAAACGAACGAAAGCTTAAAATTAGGCTATATTTGTTATATCCTGCGATGGCGATGACGAACATGTTTGCTTTATTTCATTGGAAATAACGTTTGGGAGTAAAAGATATTAAATTATGTAAGAAAACAAAAAAAAAAAAATTATTGGATCCGATATATACAAAGTGCATTTAATTTTTACTTTTAAAAACAACAAGCGGCTCGATCTCTGTTTCGTGCATCAGCTGATTTAACAAAATTAATAATGAAATTCATGAAAGCGGCGTGTTTCACCGACGTGGCTTTATCATAATAAAAAGTTTGGAGATAAGCTGCTCTGTCTAACTTTGCCCTCGTATTTTTATAACGGGATCATAAAATGTAAAATGGACTTACCACCACAAATCCAATAATTTTCATAATTTAATCAACAAAAGAGATCCATTTGCACTTAATGCCGATATTATATATATAACATTTAACGGAATGATTAGAAGTTTATAAAATATATCATGTGCAAGTTTTACCGTTCAATATCAATTTCGAGAGGATAAGTACTTAAATCGTTCAAGAATTTAGGGCAGAACCATATCGAGTACCACTATATTTTCTCTCGAATTCAATTCCAAATAAGTATGTTGGAACTGGCAGGTCTCTATACTCTTTAACTGTCGGCCGGAAAGCTCGCGCAGGAAGATAAGCCGCAAGAAAAACTGTAGCCGATACGCGAAAATCCCAAGGTACAATCTCGACTGTGTGTTTTATAGATCATACCGTACACAGCCGGGAAGGAAAAAGCTAGCGAGCGAGAGAAAGAGAGAGAATGTCCAGCATCTCAGCTCCGTGCATCGCTTCCCGAATCCTCTTCCAAAACCTGTTTATAGCTACTCGGGGCTCAGCTTCAAATTCCCTTTACCATATATACATGTAGCTATATGCCGGGTTGCAGGGCATCGCCGCGCACATAGCCGCAACTGAGGGAATTATTTAACAGCCACACACGTCAAACGCGCTAGAACAACACTTGGTTCCGCGACGTTATCCCTCTCGTGCAACGAAAGGCTCCGACTATATTTCCATATACACACACACACACACACACACACCATCTTTCTCTAATACATACCTATACGTAATCAACACGCTCGCCGCGCGCGCTTGAATCTTAATTGCCCTCGACGAGTCAGCTTCTACATATACAGGTATAGACCTCAGATTATAAGCTTCTAGCCACGGGCCAATGCGCACATTCCGATGCAGCCTTGGATATCACGTAGCCCGGACGGTTAAGAGTTTTTTTCTCCTCTCTCTCTCTCTCTCTCTCTCGCTCGCTGTGCAGTGTTATATACGTGCACAGTACCTGCATATCGGTGATGTATAGATACGCGTGTATATGTGGTCGTAAAGAGGCGAGAATACGCGTGTGTGTGTAATGTGTATGTATACGAGGCGATCGTGGCCGGCATGCGGTAAGACGGGATTAGTATAAGGTTTACAATTACTTAGCACCTCCGGTTACCCAAAGCGACAAGAGATAACTTCGCCAGACGCTTCAGTTTGAAACACTGCAGCTTGTGCGCAGTGGTCGGTGTGCGCTAACAAAGGATACAACCTTGCGTGCAGTTTATACGTCGTTTCTTGCAGCGGCGAGGTTGACTTTTTTTTTGTGCTATACGTAACTTTGCGTTCATAATGAAAGTATCGATTACATTTTCTATTGATTTTGCGTCCAAAGTGTATAGAAGGGAATCTTGGTATCCGAGATAAGAAATTACACGATAGGAATTCTGCGCGAATGAACGAATTTGCAAATAAAAATTGTGAAGCGGAAAATCGTAAGCCAGACTTAGGGGAGTTATTAGAAATTCCGCGATGCAAAGATAAAAAGTATGTGTGCAATTATGTTTGGCAGCTTCGTATAACTGCCGGAAGCAGATACAGTCCTAGTTGAACGTTGCTTCTGAACGATGCAACAACATTAAGTTTTATTTAACTTTTTCATTTCTTGGAAAGATAAACTTTATCGATCATTTTTAAACGTGCCGCTGTGTATAAGAGAAGGTGGTGCGGAATTGGGCCAGTTTATTTTGAAAGCGAAAAACCAATTGACGGTATAACAGTAAAAAAAGACTATTGTTTTACATAAATATGTATGCCAAGAATGCGATGTAAGAATTTGGCTTGCATTATATAAATTAAAAAATAATTTAAAAAATAAGAAAAATAAACGAGTTCTCCAAATTGCCAGTGCAGTCCCATGTGGAGCGGTTCTGGGATAAAGTGTCTTTTGTTTTCACGAAATAAATATTTTATATTGATAAAACGTATTGCACATTTTATTTTAAAACAGCATTGCTTTCGATAGGTTGCACATAATTAAGTCTCGAATATTAATTTAAAGAGTTTGACAACTATAAAAATTTAAGTTGTAGACATATTCAGTTTTATTAACATAAAAATACTTTTATCATCAAAAAACTTAAATTATTGAAGCGTACGGCATAATAAAATTTGGTTTTAGTTTAAAAAAAATAATTAATTTTTTATACAAAAAGTGCCACTAAAACATAATCAGTTTATTAGAAATTAAATATCCAAGTTTATATACCCGCAGTATCAAACCCGCTTCACCTTCCCCTATACGAATGCTTTCGTTTGAGATAAAAAAAAGCAGCTCTTATATCTCAAAACAACGGATTTTAGAATGAAAAGGGAAAAATGCGGGAACTATCTTTCTCGATTCGCTCTCCCTTTGTAGCGCTAAAAAGGAAGAAGCACATAAACCAAAGGAGTTGGATGTATAGCGCACAGCAGCTTCAACTTTTCTCCCCGCAGCTTTTGAATGTACGAAAAAATTAGCGATCACTCATTCGGCTGCAGCAGCCGAGCGAACTCTTCTTTTGACGCTATACAGCGCACGAAAGTTCTCCGCAGCAAGTTTTTCCCCTAGCGGCGCGCGCATAGCGTCGAAAAATCGCGTTCGCGATAAAGCGATTTATTTAGCTTCCTCCCAGTGTCTCCGCGACCGATCGCTCCGCTCCTAACTGTTTTTCACTTTATACATACATATATATATGTATGTATACAGAACTCGGTGTACAGGAAAAATCGAGAGAAGACGAATAGTCGTATCACGGGTCGGGCGTCTCTTTCTCTCTCGCGATAAGCAGCCATTAATTGCGCATTTTTAAGAGGTTCGCGCGCGCGCGCCCATTCATAAATCACGCACATCAGCCAGTGTGCAGCCATGCAGCAGTCCCTCGCCCCGTCACTGTCGACAGCGCCTTACTCGCCAGTGTAGATATCGCGCTATCTTACTCCAATCAACTCGCTCTCTCGGCTGCAGCTCTCTTCTTTTTGTTCCCGTCGCGCGCGGCTCTCTTCACACGCACGACTTTCTCCCGGTTATGTCGCTTTACTCCTTCCCCGTCTCTCTCTCGCACACGCACACACACACACACACACACGCATGCATATATCCATGAAGTTCAAATCTGTCTTTTCTTCTTTCCGCTGCACTTTCACGCGCGCTCGCGCAGCAGCTGCTCTTTTCTTCCCTCCTACCTTTTTCTCCCGACAATTTGCTTCGTTCTTAACTCTTTCGTCACGCGGAAAAGAGTGAGATATATATATATACGTAGAGAGAGAGAGAGAGAGACTGGGCTCCGACGCGGCATATCCGTCTTTAGAAAATCTGAAAAGTGTCGGGAGCGAGAAAGAGAGAGAGAGAGAGAGAGAGAGAGAGAGAGACGGAGGAGGGGGTGTAAAAAGTAGAGAGGGTGAGCTTGAGCCGAGCATCGCCAACGGGTAGAACGAGCGGCATTTTTCGATCCTATTCGAGCAGTTTTTTCTGCTCTTCCTCCGTCACCCTCTTGCTTCTCTCTCTCTCCCTCTCTCTTCGTGTAACCGTGCCTGTCTGTCTGTGTATGTATGGGGGGAGGAGGGGGGAGAGAATCAGGTCGTAGGCGTGTCGCGCATATATGCACTTTATAATGCTCGCCATTTCAAATTCCAATTAGGGTTGAAAAAAATTCATAATCGCGGTCCTTCTGTTCCGCAGGCGCTCGTGAGCTGCTGCTGCAGTTGTGAATGTCGCCGACAAGGGATAAGGGAGGGAAAGCTTCTTTTTGTAATGAATAACTTTTTTTCTTTCTTTTTTTTTAGCCACCCCATTTGCGCGAGTTATTAAAACTTGAGCCAAATGACGAGTAGGATGTAAGATGGTGGAATGAGTGGGAGTCCTGGCTGTACCCATACGTACAGGAAATAATCAGGATTTTCTTTTGTATATAATGAGTATTGCACGAGGTCGGTTTCCAGAATTTTAAATTCTGCGCGATATTCATATGTGTATACCAAACTTTGTTTATTTTTACCGAACAATCTTGTCTCTTTTATCCAAATTATTCGGTCGAAAATATACTACATATTATTACATCGCTATCGTGCACAGTGTTTTGCTTTAGGTACATATACGCATCAAAGTAACGACTATTGCCAAGAATTTTTAATATAAATTTTAATAATTCATGAATCCCGAGAGATCATGTTTTTATAGATCGAAATACCTATAAAAAAAACGAAAGAAAGAAAATTTAATTCCAACCTTATCCCAAACCACCGAAATATGTATAAGCTGGAACTTTAAAAATAATCCAATTCACGCAATTTGTTACATAGTGGCTCGCTTACCAGGCACCGCGCAATCCTCCACCGATTGCTATTCGTACCGCGCGCGTATATCGCATCGATCCACAATTCTCGCGTATCAAACTTGCACACGAGAAGTGGTATTATCATTACTCCACATCGGGCGATTCGTACATAACTCGCACGCGAAACAAACAGCTCGTGTATCTTCAAAGTCTTACAAGACGATAGAATTTTCTTTGCGCTAGAGCTTTGCCGCAGACACTGTACAGTACAAAGAAGAACGGAAGTTCACCGTCGAAAGCTCCAGTCTCGCAACTCTCGCTACGCAGTGTGCCTGAGAGTAAAAGAGAGAGAGAGAGAGAGAGAGAGAGAGGGACATGTAAGATGTATTCATTAAAGTGGTTAGGCGCGAGCGCGGCGTAATACGTGCGCTTCATAAATAATGTCCCTTGCGGACTGTTCTCTCGTGCGGTCCGCTTAAACTTTGCTCTCGTACCTCAGGTGTCTTTGCCCTCTCCATCTCTCTTGCTCTTTCTCTCCGTCTACTTAGACCGAGGGACTGGCTTTTATGAAGCCGAGATCAACGAGGACGTACTTTTCGCGTTATTCTCTGTCTCGGCCCTTTTTATTCGCAGGTTTTTCCGCGAGGCTCAAGTGCTCGTTCATCAACGTTATTAATTTTATTTTGCTCTTCTATAATGACTCGAAGATATATATTAGCCAAGTAGTTGGTGATTCGCATTTTGCAAAAACTTTCTAATCATCGTGATTTTTTCATTTTTGCCCACAATGAAAATGTCAGTTTCATCGATGTAACGAATACTTCGGCGCAATATCGTTGTAGTAATTCGACTGCAAGTACAACTTGCGCACAATCCATATGGATTCTTCAAATTGTTTTCCCCCGGAGTTTCTATTTCCCTTTCGTCTGCCATTAAGAGAGCTATCCTCGGGTTCCGGCCCCCGGCAGCCGAGCAAACGAACGGGATCGATTGCACAAACACCCGTCAGCTCGCTTGAACTTATTCTACTCCTCCGAGAGATTCCCCATTCGGTTCGTTATACTTGTTGCCACGGTTGCCATGTATATGTGTGCGTAAGTAAGCCTCGCGTTTGCCACTTTCCGAGATTCCAGTGCAAATGGAAACCCGGTTCGTTCGCGCGTCCGATCAACCGACTGTAAAGTCTAACTGAATTTCTTAATTTTCTCTTATTGTAGTATTTTTATTGTTTCGAGCGATGTCGCGATTAAATTTAAAATAAAACTTTCATCTGAAAGTTTTGAATCTTGAAAAAAGAAAAAAAAAGAGATAAAAAGAAATATGTACGTATGCTGCGCTGCTTAGTTCTTGTCTAACTTTATGCGCTTTAATTGGAGAGGTGTGAATTTCTGAGCCACTTAAATTAAATTAAGCCCGTTAATCAAAAACGCGCGGTACGTGCTAGTTACATTTGTAAGTAAATTTCTCTACGATGTTAAAACCTGTGCGATTGAATTTGATTCATTTAAAAGTAATCAGAGTGTGAATTTGTTAAAATGTGGAAAATGTCTCTGATGCTTTTCGTGTAAAGCAGGCAAGTATAAATATTGGCAAAAGTTACTTTAATATTCAGATTTAATTAAAAATAAATTTCGAAATTAAAATAAGAATATTTGAAGTGAAAAATCACTAGTCTAAATCGCTTATCACTAAAAACCGCATCGTTGAAAGAACGCCTGAAAAGTAACCTCAAATTTTCACTTATCGCCCTTTTACGGTGAGTAATAATCTCTTCGCATCGAACGATTTGTTACTCGAATCGTCTATAATTTGTGTTCGCGCATCAAAATCCATCTCACTTATGGTTGAATCAAGACATGATTATTCACCTTTTCAAAGGAAGGGAATGTACACAACGATATATAGGAAAATTGGCCGATAGAGAAGATGTATTATTTTTTTTTTAATCGCAACTCTTCGGATACTTATAATTGCAAGAAAGCTTAACAACAGCCGAACTCGAGAACTTTCATTAGCGAGTCAGCTGCGGAAAGGGCTCGCGCACGCGCAACATTAATTTACGGCTTCGCGCGCAATTCTCAACATTTATTCGCGTCAACGGCCCAGCCGAGTACATAAACTCGCTTGGCCCCTTATAATAAAGCCGAGTCGTTTGACTGCTGCAGTCGTGTCCTTCCTCCCACACCTACAGAGCCAGACACCCACGCATACAGACACCCAGCCCTCGCTGCAGTCTAGGAATTATGATAAGCGAGAGAGCCGCGCGTCTACGTGTGTCCTGCAGCTCTCACTCGCGCCTGGCCCTGCAAATCCCCGAAAATCTTCTCGGCTCTCGGGGAAACACGCGGGAAAACTCCAGATCCCTTAGCCTCGACTTCTCCTACGTACTGCATATCCCTGACAAGCACTAAAATTTTGATGCTAGACCGCCGTGCTGCTCTAGTTTGACTACCTAATGAACTGGCGCTCCCCTCCTCTCTCTCTCTCTCTCTCTCGTCACTGCTAATAACAACTACACGTGTATACATTAATAGGAGAGCGATGTACATGCGAGCCCAGGTATTAACATCGGGTAGCCAACGTCGACGACGACGACGACGAGGAATTTGCATGTTCGTTTTTGCGCACGTGAAAAGTGATCCCTCGGCTGTGTCCACGGCCTCCACACCTTTTTGGGGGAGGCTGTTTGAGGTCCCGTGCATTTCTCGCTGCACTTCTCTCTCGTATTCCGACGGCTTCCCTTTATACGCTCCGCGCGCAAACGAGTTTTGAGTGTGTACGGGAGTGCGCGACTCCTTTTTTTGTTCGGGCGCTGCAGCATCGATACGCTCTTGGTGTGCCTCTGGTTTATTGGTGGAAAGCCGCGATAACGGATAGATATACTCGGTTGCATCGGTTGTTGGATTTAAGGTTGCGTGGATTGGAATGTTCCGTTCGTATTGATTAGAAGAATTAGTATGTATTTCAGGTTTTGGCGTTGAACTTTTTTTTACTGACTTTTCTGAATAAAATTTGTTGTATTCAACAGGTATAGATGAACGGAAAATAAGAGAGAAAAATATAGTTTTTGGTTGTATTTCAATATCAAAATATTCCAATTGATTCGAAAACTTTTTGTAGCTACACTCAATGAATGCTTTTTTTTACATATCAAACTAAAAATATTTATATTTATGTTCATATAGCGTTTTATTAATATTTTTATAAAAAATGCAATGCTATAGAACTAGTTTAACGATTTGGAACATAAGTTATGTTTACCATTTTCCCACGATTTCGGAACTGTATATTATTACAAAACTTAATTCATTAACCAATCAAATAACGTACTTTATCAATGCCAAATTATTTTAGAACACATTTGTGGTTGAAAATTGATTAGACATTAATTCGAATTTAAACAATAAATCTATATTATATAATGCATACCGCGTAGTAATAATTAAGATCTTTAAGTCCCATCCGTGATTCTTTATTTTAATTAATTTTCCCTTCTGATTATTCCAGAACTACTTTTTTCTTCCTCCATCGAAAACTAGTTTCGCGCTAATCTAACAAGTTGAAAGTCATGTACATCAAGTCTCTCTTTGTACTCGTAAGCGTCCGCAGGTATATTGGCACATTTATCTTAGCCTCGTGAAGAGAAACAAAAACAATCCTGAAACTATCTATATATAAACTAGCAAAGTAAAGGGAGAAGAAAATAAACACGAAAGTGGAAGAAAGGAGTTTGGGAATGAGTTAAAAGCGAGGAAATTGAACCTTACCTAACTTAAGGAAAATCTTGATTCTATATTATCAGTCTCTTCATACATATTATATAATCTCATGCATGCGTGCTTAATCTTTCAGAATGAGCATGTATACAAAGATATATTCTTTTAATCATGGAAATTAAGTTATTTTAGCAAATCATAGCAGCCGATTATCCACGATCATTTATTACAATCATTAATTATATTTATTAATATTAAATTACGTGCTGTTGGATCATCTACAGAACAGGAAACGTTGCTCTTTTTGGTAGTAATAATACAAGTGGTATTTTTTCTTTTCATAAACAAAAATTCATGCGTACATATATATACGTTATATAAGCAATTTACTTAAGCTGTAATTAACCCACGATTTAATTGAATATTACAAATCGTGAACACAAAATTTAAGGTAAAATAATGAGGAACGTCGCGAAAATGAGACTCGACAGGTTACGGTCGACGAGGATGAATGAAGTGGTGGAGTTTGAGGGGGCGGTAGGGCAGGCTATCGTAAAGCTAAAAGGAGCGCCGGAATCATTAAGCCTCCGGGTGATGCGTCAACAGCTTTTCGTCTGACGCGGCTGGTTTTAGGAGCGACGATCCTGTCCACGATCGACGTTTATTTCATGTACCAATTTTCATTACAGTCATGCGTCGCGGTAAAAGTCTGCAGGTCGTTCGTATATAAAAAAAAAGCTCTCTTATACGCTTGTAGCAAAATACACCAAGGACAGAAATAAGCGACAGGCGAAAAAAAATTGTATTATTTAGCGATAAAAGTATGGCATTCGTTGAATGTCACTCTTCTCGATAGTCGGCCGGATTATTGCGAAAGAAAAGCTGCTGCACGCGAGCTCGACTGATCATTCGCTGCTCCCCAACTATATATAATAGTTTCGCTCTATATATATCTATACCCGACGGGAGCATTGTTCTCGGCTCAAGAATAGATGCAATGCGATTCTGCAGCCTTTTCAAATTCTCCACTACAGCCTCGCGGCTACCTCAAATTAAGGATATATATATTCGAAATAGAAGAATATCGAGCATTTCTTATTCAAAACCGTTTAACTGCTCCATTCGCACATTTTTTTTCTTTCCCTTGAATTTTCTGCCCCTATTCCAAAGCTGTTTATTATCGGGATACAGAAAATGAAGGTAATAATGAACCGCACGGCGAGGAAACTTTTCCGCGTTAATCGCTGCATGCAACCCATATCCATTCGGTGAATGCAGAACTGTCCCCCTATACGCAATTATCGAGCTCCGCCGGGCAGCCAAAGTTCCTGCACGCACACATAAAATGGGTATCTGGTCGTATCCTACAAATCATCCGCAGCGTCGCGGCGGTTGTGCGCATGAAAAAGTGTTTTATTGCCTCGTCGCGCTGCTTTGACTATCTCTCGCGGGCAACAGTCATATTCGTATACATCTCGATCGCTGTATACCCTATACCGCTCTCTGCATATACCTTTTATTTACAACTCGCTCGCTTCTATCGTCTTCACTTTTTTTCACTCGCTTCTCTATTTTCCCGTCGCAGCTTCGATATATTCTATATCCTCGCCTACCCTCGATCCCTTCCGCTCCGCAAATTCCTTCTTCTCTTTCTCTTCTTTTCATCTCGCGCTACGCACACACACATGCGCACACGCACAGACAGACACGCGTGCCTTCGAGAGTTGGGACGGTTTTCTATTGGCACTGCATTTTTCATCGGCTCTCTTTCAATTTCCTCTCATCGATAAAGACTGAAGCTCCGCTGCTGCTGCTGCTCTTATACGTTGAGACACGCGTGCACCGAAAGGGAGATGGAGATAGAGGAACGGGGCACGAGAAGAGACGCGCGGATTTCAATCAGGCAAATCCTCCCCGAGCGCGTAAAAATCCACACTTGTACATATATATGTATAGGCAGCGAACCGAAAAAAGTGCGCGACCCTTTTTCCTCGGGCTGCGACTCGATTTCTTCAATAGTCAAGAGGAGAGCCTTACCCTATAAAGTCGCTCGTTTCGTTGACTTTTCTTTCTCTAAACCAAGTCCCCCCGCCCCCTCCCTTCTTCCCTATCTCGTTCGTCGCCTCTTTCCCGCGCGCTCTTACATCTTTGGGACGTATAGTGCGCGTTCGATGCGCGCGATACTCCACTCCTCGTCTTTCTTCGTCACTTTCGTTTTCGCTGCGCACGAGCGTCTGCGTATACGTGCAGATGTGGTTATCCAGTTTCGTTTCCTCGGCCTCGTAAAACCGGCGCTGCCGTTCAATTTTTCCAAGTGGCCAATTTTTCAAACGGAAATTTCACTATTGACGCTCGCTCCAACTGAATGTATATATAGCGCCGCACCGTCTTTTAAGTGCCTGAGAGGGAGAATTTCGCGAGACTATTCCGCGTCGCTCTTGAGTAGTCGCTAAAATACCGATTGTACGTTTGAATTCTCGGGCTATCGGAATAAAATGGTTATTCTTACCTTATTCCTGAAAATAACTTACTTGTGCGACATAATTTATAAAAGTATATTTTTCCAACACTGTTACGACACTCGAGATGTATTAGTTTTAATAATACACGAACTTGTATTATGTATAATACCACGGAAATGATTTTGAACCTCGGTGTAATTAAGCGGGCGAAACCACACGCTATATAGTTGAAAGTGAATCCCTTTGATTTTCCAAAGTAATTCACCCGTGCGATCCTTACTCTCGCCGGTAATTCGGACCACAATTCAACTGGGCTTTCCTTATTCCGACAATTCCACCTTGCGTAATAAACTCTACTACGCAGATAAAGGACCAAGGAAATAGATTTGATAAATGATCGTATCTCGTGCGCGTCGCTCAAGTGCATAAATCATTTAATCAAATGACCGCCACGATGTAACTGGACCGTGGAAATCTATATTAAGCTTTTAGTGATTTCAAATCCTATCGAAATAATTTTCGAATGGATAATCCATTTATAACAAACTTAATATTCATATATACCCAAACGGAAAATTGTTTTATTCTTACTTATAACGAGAGAACTTATTTACCTATCGAACTAATCCTCTTTACGAAAATAAAAGCACAATTACAATACATATTGGCATACAGCAAAGTGTCTTACATACATGTTTCTGCATTCTAAAAATGTAAAGCAGGGATTAAATAGGATCGATACAAAAGGCACTATGACCATTTATGCTCGGTAATAAGAAGCTTATACACTCAGGAGGCAAGTCGTCGCGAAAAAACACTCGAAACGCACACACACTTCCCACGCCACTGTTTCCTCCGGTAATTGGCAGCGTTACTTTTTCTATCCCTGCGTCCGAGCCTAACACCAAGAGAACACGACATCGCGTAGACGCGTATTTTCCGGAATTCACTTTAACTCAACGTCAAGAGCTGTACTCGTCCTACAAAACATACAAATACACCTGGAGATAGCAGATGCCTCGAACTCAACCAAAACAAACAAAAAAGAACAAAAAAAAAACAAGCCATAAAGTCAGCGTTCCCGTAATGTTCCGCGTCTTGTTTTAGAAATTTCAGCCACTAGCCAGCCCTCGCTATACCTTCAATTTGAATAAATACCCTCGAGTGCGAAAGAGAAAAAAAAGTCAAACACAGAGAGAGAGAGTGAGAGAGAGAGAGAGATGGAGAAAAATGTAAAACGCAGAAGTTGGTCGCGTCTCTCTCCCAACAAGCACTCACTCCCCCCTCCCCCCTGCGCATTCTCTCAAAAGTACAAGTCACCAGGCTAAAGAGAGAGTGAGAGGGAGAGAGGGAGGGAGCTGAAGCTTTTGAGCTCTTTCGCTTTACATTGCGGGCAAACTGCTGGCGCTTCCGCCCGAGAGCAGAGAGCGAGAGAGAGAGAGAGAGAGAGAGAGAGAGAAGAGAAAAGGAGCACATTGCCGGATTTCCCGGCCCAGCTGCATTCCGCCTCCTCTTCTTTTTCTTCCTCCTCTGCTTCTTTTCCTGCGCGCTCTGCACAAATCAGCCCCTCTGTCCGGACTGTACGTGTTTCCTAACGCGTGCACCAGCTACCCAGTACTTACGTACAGTGACTCACGTGTGCGAACACCGCAGAATGTATGCCGGATGCGAAAGCGAGGGCAATCAATCCGCGCTCGTGTGCGTGTACGTGTGCGCAAGTAGCCCAGTTTTGTAGGATAAGGAATGCAAGTCTGGATCAATCCTTTCCAGCGAATTTCTCGTGGAAATCGCATCGGTGATCGAGCTGCCCTCTATACATCTCTCTTTCTCTCTCTCTCTCTCTGGGATGGCCTCTTCAGGTCTCCCACCCAACTCCCCTCGCGTCATTTTATTTCTTCGTATTTTGACTTTGATGGTAGGCTCTTTTGTTGCGCCCGGTCCTTTGTATCCGCTGCTGAGTTGAATGCGTACATATAGTCGCCTCTGCACAGAGAGAAAGAGGATTATTTCGTCGCTGCTGCTGCTGCTGCTGCTGCTGCTGCTGCTGTGTACTAGTGTGTATGTGTGCAGCGCTGGTGTACTGTGGAGAGCGGGTGTAGCGGAGAGGTATTGCGCGCGAACGTGAAAATTTTAATAACCATTAGCACCATTAGCCCATGTTTGACGGCTGCACCTCTCTCTCTCTCCCTCTCTCTTTCTCTCTCTGTTATCGGGCAGATTTCGACGAACGAATAAAAGCGTGCAGAGCAGAGGCCCATATTAAATTCTTTCGGCCGGAATGATTTCAAAAGGCGTTTTTCTTGCTGGCCTTTTATTGGTATATGGTTCTGGTGGGTTAATATATATATATATAAGGAGTTAGCTTTCACGCCGCTGACGATTTTTTTTTCAATTTGAACTTTAAATGGTTATCTTTTTATTTTTGTTTCAATTCGACGTGTATAGTTCAGAAGCTTGCGATGTAGATCCTAAGGTTTGGCTTAGTACATGTTCGCGTTTGTGAATTAAAGCTAGAAATATAATTCTTTTTACGAGCTTGTGTAAAAGATTTGACGAGCGCCGACATATAACGTATACGTATCATTTGTGTCGCATAGTTTTTTAAAGACACTTTAATGAAACGTTAATTGAATCTAAAACTTAAGCGTCGATATAATTTGCGAATATCCCCACATCGGCATTCATAAAAAATGTCATTTGCATAACGGTACGCAGCTTGAACGTCGTTCGTAAGTAAAATTAGTCGGCGCAATAGAATTTTAACATTCCGGCATCGGTCGTTACTTATAAACCTTGCAGAACGTGTCCAACCTTAATGCTATGCGCGACAACTTTTACGCGCGCCCGCCCAGCACATAAAGTGTCACCAAGGATTTATCGCGGCACGCAAATTTTTCACTCGTATAAATATCTATTAGCTATCATAATCGAAACTCCCCTATACATAACACTAAAAACATTAATATCGACGCGGCAGTTTGCAAGCGAAGTGAAAAAAAATAACGCATCTTTCACTCTCCGGCCGTGGAAAATTCCCGCGAGTCGAATAAAGCGATCGTCAGCGCGGTTCGAGGCAAAGAGTCGGCAAGACGCATCAACGGCTATAACTCAAAGAAAGTCTCGCGCGCGGAAAGTCTGCGGCGCGAAAATGAGGCTCGCGTATACGGCATCGCTCCGCATATCCCACGTAACGGATAGCGCGAGCATTTTCTATACAGCCTGCAGCGATCGATCGGCCTCCTCTTCCTCTCAGTCATCTCACCCAGTGACGCAGTACTCGGGAGTTTATCCGCGAAGATGAAGACTCGACGCGGTGCACCGGCGTATACACGCGAGCTTACGTGCTGCACCCAAGGGATCTTATTAATGGAGGCGGGGGATCGACGGCGCTGCTGGAAAATCGCGAGACTCGAGCGATTAAGAGTGCACCGAGGTACGCGCGCGACGATGAATTTCTCAGCTGTGGGAGAATCGATGGTACCGCCTGCAGTACAGCGAGGAGGCGATTGTTGTCTCCTTGAATTGATGGCCGTTTAGTGCGGCTGACGTCGAGACACTGTACACGTAGCCGTGCTATTGGGACTCGAGGCTTGATTAGTCTTGGACGCGGAGTTAGACTTTGAAAAATTCATTCGTCCACGCGTAATGGTGTCTAGCTTGGCTGCCATTATTTGGGAATTGGGGGGAGGGGTATAGTTGGAAAAGGCTAGTGGAATTGTTAGAAATGATTGGATGACGATGTTGGATCTCTCATGGTTCGTGGCTTAACTTTTACCTTCTTGATTCTTTAATGAGATATTCATTAGCGAGTGCTTCGATATTACTAGTGCCCGAGTTTCGAGATGATTAAATCGCTGATCTACCCGATGCGGAATCCCGCATTCATATATTCAATTATGACATGATTCATTCGAGAAGGTTACTATACTATATTCAATTATTACTATATTCAATTATGACATGATTCATTCGAGAAGGTAACTATACGCTCAACTTTCCTAATGAATGAATTAAATTTTTAGAAAAAAGTATCCCCGCAAGGTAATCAAACGTTTTACATTTAACGCAATTGTAAAACTTTCTTTTTTGTCAGTTAGCGCTCCGAATGAATTTTAAATCCATTAAAGAATCGGGACTTCATTAAGCAGGCGAAGCTAATACATTCTCATTTCTTGCTTTCGAGGGGATGAAGAAAAAAAACTTAATTTGGTTATCCCCTTATATAGATCCTCGTAACCTTTCCAACAAATTGAGGCCAGATCTTCATTATAACAATTCTTCTTTTTTCTTTTTTTTTAATCTCAAACGTTAAATTGCACTAGGAAAACGCTTGGGTATTCGAACCTACTCCCCAAGTGCGCTTCATTCAATTTCCGTAATCGATTATCTATACGAGAGACTTTATGTGAAAAAAAAACCATATTTTTCCCCTCGCATAACAGCTGTTGCCTTGATCATAAACGAAAGTTTGCAGCTACGCTAAATTAATCGGCTATATTCTCGCGTGATAAAATGCACCGTTTGATCCCAAGCCCATGTATAAAGGAGTTAGTGCCGGGATAAGAACGCTTTTATATGCTGCCGCTTAGCGAAATAGAGGCAGTTGCTAGAGAGAGAGAGTGTGAGTGAAAGCGAAGAAAGTCGAGCTGCACGCAGGATTATAAAAAGTACGCGTCTTTACGTGCCATTCCAACGTGGCGAGATTGTATGGGTCTTTGGATTGTAGTGAACGAGGCACGATTTTGAGAATTACGTTAAAATGTCCATAAACCGCACGGGATTGATTGTACTTTGGAGCGAGGTCTTTCAGGTTGAAAGCTCGGCAACTAGATTATATGATTCTCGATCTTAAACGAGAAATAGCCCATGAAAATGCTTTTTGTGCTTATAGAAACATCAAAATTCGTAGAAATCGAGAGTTTGAGGTTCTTGTGATAGAAGAGGAAATTTTCACCATGCCGACTTTTCCGACAAATTCCTTCCTCGATATTTTCACCGGTGGTGAATTTAGAGGGATTATTGAAAAGTAATAAAATGTTCTGGTAAATCCTGTGGTAAAATGAGGTGGCAGAATGGAATAAAAAGTTAAACAGGTGAAACGAAACTGTGCCTTCATTACTTGAAATGTGGAGTAGCGTATATTTTCGCTCATTTATTTGATGCAAACAAATTACGTATTTATCTCGATCGAGTACCTGTGGCTCCAATCTGAACTGAAGTCCTTAGTTTAAATGCTCTAATAAAGTTTCACGTCAAGCCGAGCTTTATAAGCTACCAACCCTTCAACCACTATATATTCTCCGCTCTGTTGAATTTCTCGAACTGAATCGACACGATACTCCAAATTAATTATTGCAATCACATACTTGCTCAAATACTAAAATTAAAAATCAAAAATCTTTTAAAATTATAACAAGCGTTATAAAAATGTTCGAAATATTAAAAATTCCGTTGCAAATGAATTCCGCAAAATATCTTCATGAATAATTCAAGTGATAATTTGTACACGTATCCCGCGCGATTCCGTCGTAAACATCAATCACAAAACCAGATCGAAATCAACGGCACCGTAAAATTTGCATGCTTATACAGTCATCGCGCGCGTGTGAAGCAACTGAAACTTGGGTAATTCGCAACAGCAGCAGCAGCAGCAGCAGCATCGGGGCAAAAGTTCAGACGCATAAAGAAGAGAGGCAAGATCCCCAACGTATCAGCGAACGAAGGAACGAAGTCAAGCGCAGGCTTGTGGAAATTGTCTACGAATACAGGCTCAGTGAGAGAAATAGAGAGGGGGAGACAATCCAAACAGACACACACACACACGTACGCACACACAGTCGTTCTCATTTTCCTTAAGTCGAGCCGTCGCTAACAATTAGATCGGAACGATTTAACGGTTGAGATGTCGGCAAAGTTTAAGGGGTGGGTGTGTGCTGGAGCAGCCGAAGACTGACGCCGAGGGGTGCAAAGGAGAATTACGATTCGATAGCGCGCCAGCAACAAGGTTTCCTCTCTTTCCCTCGATTGTGTTCCTATATGCATATATATATATGAAGTAAAAGCGCGACTATCTCTCGGCGCCGTTAGAATCGGATTTCAAGTCGGTCCACTTTGAATCTGTTAGAACGAGATAAGAAAGTTATAGGATCGTTTCGGCCTGGGAGCGCGAGCGCGAAATCGGGAGCGTTCGACGAGATGGAATAATAGGATGGAACAGACTGAGAACGGAGTCACAGAGAGAAAGAGAGATGCGAAAGCTTATGAATGTATCTATATATATATATATACGTATCATGGCGGACTTTTAATTTCGCCGCTTTTAATTAACAAGTTTATCTTTCTGCGTTGATTGATTATTCCAACTCTTGCCGATTGCCAAGTCTCTCTCGATTTTCTCTCTCGTTATTCAAATTTTTTCGTAATCGAACTTTTGTATGTGTCAGTATGGTAAGAATATATAGATTCAACGAGACTGTCAAGATATGACTTTTAATTAATTCAATGTGCGTATAAAGTGATTATAAATAAAAATAATGATGGGTAGAAAGACTTTGAACGAGTTCAATTCGTGTAATAGGAAATTTTTATACTTTAAATTGTCCAGATTGAAAAGATCGATAAAAACACAGTGAAACTATTCGCATCACCTAGTCCGCTAATAATTAATAAATTCGAACAACCAGCGTACATAGCATTTACAACAGAAGCTCGCCCCACAGACTTTCTTTTTTGTCCCCATAATGAAAAACGCATGTAATTAGAAGTGCGTCCTTTAATGAAAGTCCAGAGGAGCGTGTCCTTTTTGCGCCCCTTCATTTGTGATTTTTATTGAAAAACTTGCTAATTAAGGGAGTTTCAGCTGATAAAAACAGGCCATTAAGTTTAGCGTAAAAGATCGAAGACTCGAGGGATTTACGCGACGTGCGCGCGAGTCGAGAGTATCTTCCTGGCGGGATCAGTGCACAGCGAGAAGCCGAGGATGTGACCTATCTCGATCTCCTAATAACGTGCGCCCTTTGATTCGATTACTCTCTGCCCCCGACGTTCCATTGATTACGCGCTAATTTATAAATCGCCTGGATCAAATATGACTTTTTTACTGGTTGCGTGGGGGGTCAAGGGAGGTAAAGGGGAAAAAGGATCTTCAGCGGGTCTGTCTGAATTTTTGGAGAGCTTTTTACTTGATTCGAGTACATGAGCCTTCCTTATCTTTTACTTTTGAAATTCGAAAGGCGCAACGGAAGTTTTAATAATTAATGTAGACAAGAAATCTTATTGAAAGGAACAGTACTTACATCGATATTAATTAAAGAATTTAAAAAAAGCTCTACAAAACTATAAGAAATTTTAAGGAAAGTCGACGAGGCCGCCGCAATTAACTCTATTTCCGCATCCAAAAGCATAGCTCACGAGTCACGCATTCGCGGAAAGATTGATAAAGGTTGATCAATTAAAAAGTCTCTGGCGAGAGAGAGGGAGAGAGAGAGAGAGAGTCTCCAGGCCGCGCGAAACAGTCGGGCTTGAGCTTGCACGCCCTTAACGGAAGCGCTGATTCCATTAGCGTCGCTTAGGCCGCCCCCGCCCCTTCCCCCCGTCCGCCCACGAGTTGACACTAATTGCACCACTCGATCAAGAATCTCTTTTCATAGGCTGACGATGCCCCCCTTCTGCTGCTGCAGCTGCAGTATATAGATAGCTCCGAGTGTTTTTTCCCTTTACTCGCTCCTAATATAAATAATCATGCATGCCTACGCTTGTTACACCGTGGACGATATAACGTTTATCGGTGCGGCAAGTACGCGGCTAGAGAACTTGTTGTAATTTCGTTCCTACCTCGGGTCTCCTGCAGCTTCACTTGTGCGCACAAGCTGCAGTCTATCCGCTTTCGCCTCTTTCGCTTGTGGCGAGCGTCTTGGGCGGGAGAATGCGAGCGCGCCAGTATATAGCTTAGGTTGACGGAGTCTGATTTACGCGCGCGTTCTAGAACTCGTGTATAAGCCTCAATTGGAGGAATGTTATGTTAATTGCCAGACTACAAGTGGATCTTGTGGATATATCCCGTATAGTGGGAGATGTATATCTTGTACTAGTATCGTGCATCTTGCGTTAAAACTCTCAGCGATTAGTAGGAGGATGTTTATATGCTGGGCACTCTACAATTACAGAAAAATGATTCATTTTTTTTTTATTTTTTAGAATGTATTCTGAATTCCGATTTTACCAACAATTTATGTAGACTTGGCCAGCAGCTATAATTGAGACATACATAGATTTTACTATGGTATATGTAGCTATACAGCTATATGTATATGTATGTATTGGCAAGGTTCAAGAAAAATGTCGTTGGCGAAAAGGTTTGATTGGATGACCGCAGTTGTAAATTCTAGGTAGCCGATGTATACCTATTCCTTTATGGTTTGAACGTGATAAATAACAAATTTCCAGGGCCGGTATCCTTTTTTTTCGCGGAATTCGTATATTATTCGGGGAGAATACATCCTGCATATTCGGAATAATAGAACTGGTTATGCTGATATCTTTAAGCGGCTGGAAAGTTATTTCTATAAAGTTATTTAAAAAATATTTTTAATGGTAAAAAGTTTGCGTTATTGTCAAAAAGTCTTTTATGCTGAACACGAGAAACAGTGCCATTGCTTGAATTCCCGCATAACTACAGCGGATACTAGAGAAAGCAATCCCTTGTACCGTGTACCGATTACCTGTGTTTAGAGAAGATGCATGATCCAGAGCAGTCTGATCTTATAGATCTCAGTGGACAAATACACAAACATTGTATGCGTAAACACTGTATAAGGACACGTGAGAATCAATGTTGGTATTCTGTAATTGACTATTATCAAAGTACACGGAATAACTGGTGCACTATATAAAATAACGTGTTTAAATATTACAAATGGACAGCACTGGAAATCAGAGTTCCGAAGAGGCACTGTCTTTACAAGTGCTGTGCACCGGTGCACGTCGTTTTGCAATACCGTTCGATTTCAGGATCACTGGACATTAGTCGCGGTAAATTGATACAATTTTCAACGCACAAGCACTGGGATTCGCAATGGATTCAATAATGTAATCTCTTGAATCGACCGACACGATGTTCTCTATGAACGCCCTTGTAAAAGAAGAAAAGAAAAACGTAACTGCAATGCAAAAGTCAGAAACGCTCGCGATAGAGAAGAACGGCGGGCGCAGTTCTCATTGAAACAGATTTCAACTGCAGAAGCAAAGACAAATAGTCGATAGCTATTCGGTCGTGAAAGAAGAGAGAAAGAGACGAGGGGCAAAGGAACCGAATCGCAGCGCGAGTGTCGATTTTAAGCGGAAATCCAATTGTCCTATACGGTGGAAACTATCCTTCCCCGCATCGATAAACGTATAACGGCCAAGTGGGGCCGGGAGAGGTGGAGGAGATTCAATGTGCTCTCCGAAGCAGAAGCGGGAAAAAAGCGTAGATAGAAGAGAAATAACGCAAATAGAAGGAAGGCTCCGCCAGTGGCTTATTACCAGATCCCCAAAGAGTGAGCCGACGCGCCGCGGAAAAGGAAAAGCTTCGACCGACCCCACTCTGACGTGGATCGACGTTTAAGCGGATTTAATGATCCGGACACTTTACAAATCTAGACCGAGAGAGAGAGAGAGAGAGAGAGAGAGAGAGAGAATCGTACGTATACATATAGTCGAGGCGTTTGATTTTCAATTTCGATCGCGAGCGCGCGCGCGACTGTCGAAGCGCTTACGGGTAACGAATCGGCGAGCGAAAAAGAAAAAAGAAATCCGATTGCCATACATATATAGTGTGTTCCTTGGAGCGAGCGCATAGATTCCGATTCCCCATGAGTCCGTTCGCTGCTCCGGCCGAGTCTCGGTTCCGCAAGCGTGAAGAAACAATCGATACTCGCGCGTCGCTGCTCGGCGGCAATCCTGACCGCTTAAGCGATGATGATAACGAGATTTCACTGTCCGCCGATGGATCAACCCCCCCGTGGGATATTTCTTTTTCTCTAGATATACCGAAACGCGATCGTCATTTGGTTGCAAATCGATTTTCAAATTGACTCGCGTAGGTCCAAAGCCTGCGGTTATTACGAATGTAAGGTCTAGGTATACTAAAAATGAGCATTTGGTCGAAAGTATGAGTATAGGAATGAAACAAGGATAGAGGTGAAATCCGACGGATGTACGAAATCTGCATTGATTAACACAGACCTCGTGCAATTTACAATCAACGCGCAATCAACGGTTATTTGATGCAACTTGCTGGCAGTGTTAAACGTTCTAAAAAGCTAATTAAATGCCAAGCGTATAAACGTAACGTTTGTTTGTTGTCTGAAAATACGTTGTGATGAGAAACAGATGGCGGCCGTATCGGTGTTTGTCAACGTCCGTTTAATCAATCTCAATGTGACAACATTACACGCAATCTAATATATATAGAGTAATTTATAGTCTTCGTCAGAGCAATGGTTTGGTCGCGAGAAAACTCGTTTTCACGATTTAAAATCATTAAGTAATTATCCAATTTGTTCAATCATTTAATGAGATATCATACTTGAAAATATGTCATTGGAATATATCCCTGACTCTTCAACCGAATCACCGTAACCGAAACGTAAGCATTTTATAGACCTATTAACCATTGGATAAGGCCATTTTCCGGATAAGTAAGCACCAAGCGTTGTTCCATTCGCGGGATTTTCATGCAGAATTGTGGAACGGTGGTATAGGAATTCCGAGAGGGATGACCGACTGCAGTAGACGCAGTGTAAATAATCAAATTTTCGATTTGATCAGTCGCGCGGGTGCGCGGTCGAGCACACTCATCCGGATACATCTAATTTTCGCTCGCCCCGGTTTCGCGCCGCCAAAAACTCATTTCGACTAACAATCCTCTTGTAATTCTGTCGTTCTGCGTTTCCGATCCTCGTCCATTCGTACCAAGGCAATTTTTTTTTTTTTTATTTAAAGCTGTACCTGTACTTTCTGAAAATTCTATTTGTTTCAACTGCCAGCTCTTTCGACGGTTCTATACACGCACGTTGCTGCACATGAATTTCTGCACGATGCTATTATTAACGGTTGTTGCACCGTCTCTTGCCTGCATCCATTCAAACACGTGATATTTATGCAATTATCATATAGGATATCGCACGTACATAACCTTTTTATTATATAAGTATTTCCAGTTATCTTTAGCAGCTTTGGCTCATGATTGAGAGAGTGCAATTGCGTCACACATTGTACGCCAAAACACGATATAATATATAAATCTAGTAATTTTGCATAAAGGTAAAAACAAATTTTTATGTTATTTGTTTATCTGATGTACAGTAATGGTACAGAAACATTTTTAAAATTAACATAATAATAAAAAGCTCAAAAATAACGAATTATAGCGCGCTTTGATATCTGTACGAGAGATCAAACATATTCAAGGTTGTGGGGGATAAATTGTAACAATCCGGACTAAGAACAGATGCATAGCACATTTAAATATCGGTGCGTGCGAAGTCGGAGAAAATATAAAATACCAAAATGATACAAAAAAGTTATGGAATAATTAAATTTGATCCCTTATTTTTCTTGGTAATGATTTTCAAAATGCGCAATCAAATTCTACGAGACGAAAAGGTTGCTGACTCGGCGCTGACCCATTCATGTATGCATAATGCGATACATAAGTAGCGACGCTGAGCATTGGTCAGACAATATATTATCCAGAATCTAAAATCAATAATATTATTCTGAAATTATTGTAACAATTTTATATTATAATTCTCGTAGAAAATATACATATCGATATGTTTAATCATGCAGATTCGTACAAACTCGTTCTCAAGAGCTCCGAAGTATGCAGAGTCTGCGCATAGTTCGAGACTTGAAAATTTCACGTTGGCAAAATCCGTGGACACGCGTCTCTCCCTTGATCTTTCCCCCGCGATTCCGTAGACGCAGCACGAATTCTACCGAAATTCCAATTTTGTCCCTTCTCTCGCTGCGGCGGCCGTATACGCATCGCGTGTGACTCTCCTCTACTATTGGTCGGATCGGCCACCTGTGGCTGTTCCAACTCCCCACTCGCGGCCTCTCTCGCTCTCTCTCTCTCGGTATATCTTTGCTCTGTACAAAGTCGCGCGCTGCAAACTGTCCTAACAACTTTTTCTACCCCTTTCTCTCTCTCTCTCTCTCTCTCTCTCTCTCTCTCTCTTTATCCGTCATTGCAAATCGTCGCTTTCGCTCTAATTAGTCGCCGAGGCTAATTAATTATGCGACTCGCGGGTGCGGATAAAGAAAAGACTATTAGACCCGCGACTAAATAGAAAGTCGTTGTCTTATTTGGTTGTTTTCACGCGGGATAAAGTAGCGAGGGAGAGTTGAAGAAGTTGATGCCGTTGGGCAGTGATGAAAAGGCTTTACTTGTGTAATTGCGCGGAGCTAATTAGCTCTCGTTGAAAATATATTTAATTAAAGCGATGAAATCCAATGGAATTATTGGGATGTCTTGGATGGCTTTCTCGCTGGACCTCTAAGTGTATCTTTTCGAGCCGGTGCAATTCTGAGATTGTTATTATGGTTTGTGGAGGAGTCGGTTTTCGAGCGAATGCTGCATCAATGAGTCTTCGGTTTTATTATAGAAAGGGCTGCAGTGTGCTTCCATGTTGTTTGAAACAACAATTTCATTTTTACGGAATCCATACAACGTATATAAAAGATTGAAGTTTCTATTAATATCTTGATGCATTTAATTAAGCATAAAAGCATCGACTAAAATGTAATTACATTTTGATATTCATCGAGAATATACTTGTACTGTATACCCACTGTGTATATACGAGTATTACGAAGCAGCGGATGCAAGGTTAAAAGCCTACTTATTTCACTTACGATTATGTGGTATCAAGAGATAGGTACACAATCTTGTGCCTACGTACAATGTAGGTCTTAGCTTATTTTAAGTTTGTAATTTGTTACCTCACTGACTTTATTGCTACATTACATCTGTTCACAATTCAATATACTTCAGCGTGTAACAAATATAAGAAAAAAGTCAATTCTTATAAAATTTAACAATTTTACAATTCCATCGTTCCTACCCGCTGTATAGAAAAAAAATTTCCACCTCCAGCAAATCCGACATTCCGCGTCATTTTTCCATACATCAGCTTTCCTCCATCAGTGGGAACTGCACGCACCCGATGCACGCGCATCCTCCCATCTCAAAGAGACTATAGCGTGTGCGCGAAGAATTCCGAGCGCGTCCCGATTATTATTAATGCGCTTCCTATACACGCCATCTATATAGCATTCGCATTTTTATTAAAATCCATCGAATATTGGCGCCCAGCTATACAGCCTTTAACGCGACGATGTAAAGAAGCGTAGTTCCCGACATTCTCCTATCTCTCTTTGTACGATAATCGCGAATAGAACGCCTCCTTTATCGTCGAATACCCACGTACACAGCTCGCATTAGTGCATTGTCGTCCTGTTTTCCACTCTAGTCTCGCGCGGTGTCCGAAAAGATTTTTCATTGGCTGCTGCCACGGCGGAGGCTTTTGTTAATTAACGCTCGGTGCAGTTGGCGCTCGTTCGCTCGCTCGCGCGTTAAAGATAACTTGGCATTCCGTGGATCTCGCTTTCTCTCCTCCTCCTCTATGTATATACGTAATATACAGATAGATATACACGTGCTGCTGCCGCCCGGCAAATCGTAATCTCGATAATGGGCTTTTTACGAAATTAGAAAAGCTGTGGTGGCCGGGGCCTACTTAATAAAAGTCTCGAGAGAGAGGTGTGCGAGTATATATAGGGGAGGAGGGAGGGAGAGCTGCTCGAGGGCCTCGCTATGCGCACTCCGTTAAACACGACTACGGGGGATTTACTTTTGTTTGGTAGGTATTTTCGGTGGAAGGCCGTGCATCGCTGCTCCGCACTGGGCTTCGCTCGTAGTTGACCAATTTCCACTAATTTATCTCCTTTTTCTCCTTTTTTTTTATACGAGCTATCTTTTTCTTTTTCGATTCAAGCTGAAAGAGCAGGGATGTATTTTTAATTATAGGTAATTAGGGATACGAGGAAAATTAAAGATAATTCGAAATACACAGTGATATTGCAGTTTGCTTTCACATGTGTATGTATATAAGGTATAATGTGTATAGCAAGATCTTACTGCAAACACGACGTTAATACCATCGATCATATGTAAATTTTTGGAACTGCTGCTTACGTTCTTTATTAAAAGATAATTGCAGGAGTAGAATTGCAATTGGAAATTAAAGCAGCCGTACTGAAATGCTTTAATGCGTTTGCATCCTGTTGTTTAAATTCATATTTAAATGCAATTTAAATGACGAAATATATAAAGCTTCATTTACGCAATAAAGAAGACTCACATATATACTTGTTTGTACATCGAATGAAGCAATTAGACATTAAATATAATTTATTTAATTCGAACGCGGTAATTGCAGGTGCGGTTGCGGTGATTCAATGCCTTGAAACTATTTTCATAATTATATCTTTTATTTTACGGGCTATAATGGTCATTACCGACACCTATATACGTTTGATCTCTAACGCAGATATGATTATTCGCTTGCGTCTACTGTCCATTAAATGTGTGCACACTATTCCAAATTTTGGAATGCGCGACTTCAACTATGAAATGTTTAATGAAATGGAACTACAACTGACATAACTATTTTGGCAGCTGTTCAATTTAGAGCATCGACACTAAACGTCAATTAATTCTGCGACCATCGAACATTTATACGTCGATCATCTTGTACACTTTTCCTCTATTAAAAGTACACTCCAACCGTACGATAAATATCAAAAGGAAAAAAAATCCAGCCGGTCTGCACAATGGCTCGCGAAGAAAGTTTGACCCACAAGTCAGTTCTACTCCTCTCGCGAACGTATTAATTTCATTGCTTTTACATCTGCGTCACACCTGCACTGGCGGATACGTAAAGAAAGCGGAAAGACAAGAGAGAGAGAGAGAGAGAGAGAGAGAGAGGAAGAGAGATTCTTCGTGTCTCCTGCATCCCGCTACCTCCATCCTTCTTTTTCCTATCCCGCCTCCTCCGGGGGCTGCTGATTCTGTTTGTAACTCAAGTAGAGCAGAGCTAAGGTAGCTTCGGTTCTCGTTGGGCGGGAGGTCCCCTAATGACGAAAGTTCGCGGAAAGTTTTGAAAATTTCATTGGAAATGGCTTTTCGACATCGGTGCCGAGAGTAAGAGAGAGAGAGAGAGATAGAGAGACAGAGATTTTGTGTGCGCCGTCGTCTTGAGCCAATCAGACCCGTCTGGCAATAGCGAAACGAGCCGAGCGCGCGGCGGTGTCCCCAAAGTATGTTTTCCTGCGATCGATTGCTCGTCTTTCTGACGTATCAACAGTTGAGACAGACTCGAGCGTACCGATTTTTCAATCCGGTATATCTGCTTGTGACGACGACTTTTGTATGACGAGTGGTAATGGCTTGGTAAAAATATAATAGTTGTTTTTATTATTATGCCTGTATAAACAACGCTGCGTTATCAGTTTAGTAAATAGTAGAATTTTGAAGTATTCGTTTAATTACAGCAAATCGTTGATTGGATTTCTCCTTTAATTAAGGTATTGCTGATGCGTTACCCAAGAACTTGTAAGAATGAGGATATCAGCTGAGTTTGCGCAGTTTAATTGATGCTTACTTGAGATGAACCGATCAGCAATGAATACGTAAGGATCTTTTTTTTCGAAACGGATCGAAACATTGCTATAAATCTTGAATTAATTTAAATTTGTCAGAATTATAGTGACACCAATTAAATAATTATTTAGATTCACTAACATCTGACTGTGTCATCCCCAAAATTATTCAATAAGATACGATATTAATGCCTCCAATTATAATTGAGATTCTTAGAAAGCTATATATATTTGAAGAACTGATCCCTTACTTCAATGGACATTCATAACTCGAAGTACAATACAGTTATTATTTCGCCTCCCACCCCATAATTCAACCCGAAATCTAAACCAAAAAAGAAGAATTCCCCCTCACCGTCTCCCTCCCAGTAGCACTCATTCTTCTCTTTTTTATTAGCGCTTCCAATCACCGGCCGCCGCCACTGTCCCCTTTCTCTCGCCCAGACGGCTGAATTCATTAAAACTAAATGCCGACCACGAAAATAGGTTGAGATATCGAGAACCCGCGGGGAAGAGTATACAGCAGCAGAGCCGCCAAAAGTTTCGCGCCAGAAATGCTGAAATATCGTGGCCCAAGTCAATGTTATATATTTCTCAATAGGGCGCGAGACGCTCATTAGCCGCTTGTACGCGCGCCCAACTTTCTGACTTTGGCAACTTTGTGCTGCACCGAGTCCGACTCCCGCGCTATGACAATGTATCTCTCCTGGGAAATTTTCATTGTATCGGTTAAAAGAGTCGCTCGCGCGCTACGCCGCTGTTACCGCGCTTTGTAATTAATTCTCGCGCGCTCCTTAGATGCGGCTCGCTTGGAAAATTTTGACCCAGACTATATATATAGCGCTGTTGATGTAAAGTCCGCGTTGGAAGTGGGACCATTGTACGCGGTTAGATTTGCATTCGGAAAAGGTAAATATTTGGTTAATTTTGCCATTTGATGCTAGGATTGTTTAAAGGCGATGGCGCGGTACCCTTTTTGATTATACATTTGAATTTTTTAAGAAACTACCGTTTAATTTTCTTTGCAATACGTACATTGTATATATACCGTCATTATCTTTCATACTTTTATTTGGTTCGTACACGTTCTTCGAATTATTATTCGTAAATAATCAAGTTAATATATATATATGCCCATGTTTACATAACTTTCTTTTCATTTTCCATTAGATAGGTTCATTTTGTTTTACGTAAAGCTTCCTGTGGATACACCATCTGTTTACTCAATTCTCTTTTTATATCTTCGTATAACGAACTTTTTCTGTTTTTCAAATAATGCCAAAGTAATTTTTTAAATTTACGTGTTAATTAAAAGTTTATTAAAACTGGTACAATGGAATTTACATCTTTTATAAAAACCCATTATTAAATTTATATATTTTATAAAATTCGTACTAAATGTCACATTTGTACTAATATTGCCAAGCATAACGTGGAACAGAAAATTTAATGTGTATGAAATTCATTTTATGCATCAGCTAAACATTTGTAATTCTATATGAAAATTAAAAAAAATCACAACTGACTTAATTTGTAATCAGCTTCTGTATGCCCCAGTGCTAAAATTAACCCAGAATTACAAACATAATAAATCAAAAAGTTTCGTACAACGTTGCTATCAATGAAATAATTCGAAAAATTCCACCAACTTTTCCACAACTAATTTCAGTGTCATACACATACTCACTGATATATACATAATACTAGAACGAATTCTAAGGGCGAAGCGTCAGAACCTAATTTTCGAGCAGAAAGTGAGACCATCATAAGGGGCTTGCGTCGAGCTATTCCGGTCCACATTATAAGTTTAAACTACATCCTGACACTGAACCACCTCAAAAGATCACTTCGACAAATAAGGTTTAATCT
>UELU01139330.1:64024-76400 GCA_900490025.1 Megastigmus dorsalis | reverse complement strand
GTGGATACACCATCTGTTTACTCAATTCTCTTTTTATATCTTCGTATAACGAACTTTTTCTGTTTTTCAAATAATGCCAAAGTAATTTTTTAAATTTACGTGTTAATTAAAAGTTTATTAAAACTGGTACAATGGAATTTACATCTTTTATAAAAACCCATTATTAAATTTATATATTTTATAAAATTCGTACTAAATGTCACATTTGTACTAATATTGCCAAGCATAACGTGGAACAGAAAATTTAATGTGTATGAAATTCATTTTATGCATCAGCTAAACATTTGTAATTCTATATGAAAATTAAAAAAAAATCACAACTGACTTAATTTGTAATCAGCTTCTGTATGCCCCAGTGCTAAAATTAACCCAGAATTACAAACATAATAAATCAAAAACTTTTCCACAACTAATTTCAGTGTCATACACATACTCACTGATATATACATAATACTAGAACGAATTCTAAGGGCGAAGCGTCAGAACCTAATTTTCGAGCAGAAAGTGAGACCATCATAAGGGGCTTGCGTCGAGCTATTCCGGTCCACATTATAAGTTTAAACTACATCCTGACACTGAACCACCTCAAAAGATCACTTCGACAAATAAGGTTTAATCTCATGTAGGAAGGGACTATATATATATTTAAAGAACTTTGAGTAGCGGACTAGCGGCAGACCCTTGGCTGAACAACTTTCCTCGGGAGTATTATATACAAGAGGCATTACGCGCCGAACAAACTCGCGGTCCGCTTAGACTAAATGCGGGAGAAAATTGGCCGAGAGACACGTTGGTCCGCGACTAATTGAGTGCTGCCCTGTTGCGTTTGGCGAGTCATCGTATTCGGTGTATGCAAGCGGCCAGAGCTATTGCAATATATATTATTCCGTGTGCATTATTGAAGCGAATTCGATAGACTCGACTATATGCTGACTTAAATTTTGAGTGTTATTAGCAGCGTAATTATAATAATAATAAATTAATTTTCATTCTCGAAACGTACAAACGAAGAGCTTAACAACAATCGACGTACTATACTGGTAATTAGATAACTAACCTCATTATTATTCCTATATTAATTGAATTGCGAAGCTGAGCGCGAGAGAATAATGGAAGGTTCACTAATGAATAAAATTTTATATTTTTTTTTTCCGTAAAAATAATTTGCTTGAAAAGTAAGAGCATTTTATCGCACTTCGTGAGAATTTATCAGTGAAATAACGATGTTTCTCAGTGAACCGCAAATTCGATCATCGCGCTTTTTATATAAGCACCGTCTTTATTTTATTTCTCTGCTACAAAGGAAACGCAAGCAGCATTTTTTATCCTTTTTTTTATAGAAGCGCACAGACGAGAATTCTTACGAAATTGTTTATTTCGTGACGAGACCTTGGCGAAAAAGATATAAAAACCACTAGACCTTTATTATATGTGTAAGGGAACCTTTATTATTTTTATGTTTACTATTTTATAGGGAAAATAAATTTTTATATTTTTTAGATCAATTTAATGTATATAATTTAAATACATGCTATACTATGTGAATTCATACTATTTTTTGGCAAGCGTATGCACCTTTTTTAACTTTCTTATAAGCATTGAAATACGTATAATATCCTCTCTTCGTGCAGTTTGGATCTATATTCGTATGTACGTGTCTAAAAATTGTAAACCAACAACTTTTCTAATGGTAGAACAAAATCTATATATATATGTAAAGCAACTTTATATTTGCTCAAACACAACTCGGATTTTTTGAAAAAATTTTACGATTATATTGAAAATAATTTTTCTAATAATCCGCTTGTTCCTCCGAGTTAAAACCGACAATCTCTCTGTACATAAAATATGGTCCCTATAGTTCTTTTATTTTCCATGAAACCCGTACTCGATTCCAAAAAAAAATTCTCTTTCCACCATAATAAAATAGTACACACCGAAAATAAGAATTATTAAATTCGAATAAATATTCGTTTCGATCCATCCAAATGAAAAAAAATTATTTGACTTAAAGAATTATATACTTGATCTAAGTATAGTTTTTGTTTAATACAAATAAGAGAATAATGATGTCTATATAGCCTTTTTCGAGGCCTTTTTTCATCTTCCAAAGGGATATCGTAACTAGAATTCTATTTGAGCTGGATTTTGTACCATTTAAAAACCTGGAATAACCATCGATAAGTTTATGTATCCCAATAATAACATTGCAGACTCGTCAAAGCAGCACATCGAACGAGGATGAGGAGTCGGCGGAAGCGGCGGTGGCGTCGGGAGCCACTCGCTCCTCGTCCATCGTCTCGCCCTCGGACCTCGCCGGCTCGATCAAATCGGTATTCGCGGATCCCTTCGGTTCGCGACTATTCCCAGCGCGGGACATCAGCAGCGGCGGCGGCGGCGGCGGCGGCGGCGGCGGTGCCATCGTCGACAGCAAACACATCACACGCGAGGCCGAGTTCCAGCAGCTGGGGCAAATCCCGAGGATCGAGCAGCCCGAGCCCGAGACGCAACTTCCGCGGAGGCCGCAGTGTCCCTTTCACCAGCATCATCATCAGCCTCACCACCAACACACAGTAATTATCCTCTTTTGTTTACTTTAGACTACGGATGCCGAATTTTGTAGTTTTAGTGCGAAGATCGTCGTTTTCAAATCTAAGTGGGTTATTGCTTTCTAAAAATGTACTCGTTGTTGATGATTCTCTATAATAGCATTGCTAGTATTTAACATAACAGCTAAGAGACCTAACTATAGGTACGCCGGTAGTAGAACTTAACGAGCTTTTATCGGTAGTCAATTGGTTTGGCGAGTCGATTAGCCGAATTTTAGTTGTGCAAAGTCATTTCAAGATTGAACTATCTCTTAACCATTTTAGACATATGCACGTTCAACAGTATGCATTTCAAGAAGACAATGCTTATATATATGCTATTTTTGAAAAATCACTTGTTGTACTGCACCAATGTATACTTGATTACTGGAACTTAATTAGATTCATCGGACAACTTTATCGGTCATAAAAATCGATACAAAAAAAAACTTTACATTTAGATTGGAAACACTGGCCCCTCTTTGACCGCGTCCACTCGCGCTGGGCAAATAATAGCCAAAGCATTGGCCTTTTCAATCGGCGCGTCGCGACCGTTCTGGCAATTTCTATACCAGAATTGCTTTCGAAAATATTATTGTTGCGCACGGCCTTTTATTTCGGGGTACATACATTGTGTTCCAGCTATATATATATATAGTGTCGCAACATTCCTGGGTAAACTCGCAGCTCTCTCTCTCTCTCTCTCGCTTCATCGAGCAAACGCGTCCGGGGTATAGAGAGACCTATATACAATGTATAGTCGCGCGGCCAGACACGAACACTCGATCCCCGTTCACGTTCCTGCGCGCCGTAAAAAGGAGAGAAGCTATCTATCTGAATAAGGTTATCCTTGGACAGCGCGTTAAGACTAGTTCCTGTCGGGTCGAGCCTCCTCCCGACACGTACATCCATAAAAATTGTAAGTGCCCCGCGCGTCGACTCGTATAAATCAATAGCTCACTCGGAAACGATATACGACTAATGAAGAAATTATTTGAAAAATGTTCACTCCTTCCCTCGTGGAAATATATTTTCTTACAGGTTAAAAAAAAACGGTATAGATAGTCTAATAAAAAAAATCTCGTTGAGCTCGTTTTTCCCTTCTATATACAATCTAAATGTAAATATAATAATTGCAAAATTCTTGATAACGACTTTCGTAACAAGGGAGTTATTGCGCGAGTACATATGCTGTAAAATGTAAGCTGGCTTGTCCGACACTGTGTGCAGCAATCGACGAGTCGTCAGCAGGCCTCGAGTAGCACGCAACAAGACTTCGCGGTCGCCGGCACTAGCGGCACTAGCGGCACTAGCGGCACTAGCGGCACTAGCGGCGCCGCTGCTGCCTCCTTGTCCTCCGTCCCCACCACCTCGAGCAGCACAATCTACGCCCTGCCAGCGACGCCGGATCATCTCATGTCCAGCCTCGCCATCAAGAAGCCGCACATCACTAAGGCACAGATGAAAGGTACACACCAACACACGCACACCCCCAAATGACAATATACAATGTATGTAACGAAATTCAAATGGATTCAAAATGAATAAAATCCTTTATTCCGCCTCGCGAATCGCTTTTATTCTACAATGGTAAACAGATCATTCTTTACCGAGCGCGTGTTTTATACAATTCCGTTCGGTTTGAAAATTCCCCACGGCGTTTACGCGATACACTCGTACACAATAAACGTCTGCTGCGTAAATTCTGTCGGCCAAGCATGAACAATTGGAGCTTCCGTACAATAACTGCTATTCACACACCTCGGAACTATCTAATATAAACGAGTCGATAAATTTCGATCCTTGTACACGCACAGCTGAAGAATTGGATTTTTCTACCGAACCGCGTGTGGCGCTTAACAAGTCGAAACCGACTGCCCGAAGTGTACAGCAGTGTTTGCTCGTAATAGGCGAAATTGAGCGCTCGACCGTAGCCGTGCACGTTAGCCCCGGCTTTTCCCGCTTCGGTTCCGTGTATACGCGTGAACCAATACCCTGCAGCCCGCGCTAATACAATTTGCAAAGCTCCCGCGCGATCGCCTACACACTAGCGTATATATATATATCTAAATTCGGTGTGCGCGGGCGGAGGGCCGCTTTATAACCACTTTGCTCGTTATGTTTATTCAGTGGTACACTCGGGCGCGATAACACTCGGCGGACGTATATACACCTGATTACCGATCAACCGACCTGCCGTCCGAGTCTATCAGACGTGATAAAGCCGATCGTTGGGTTTTAGCTCTCGAGGAAATATTGTTTGCGCGCGTGGACGCAATGCTGAATGCCGCATCTCTCAGCCATTCTGTTTCCTGCACTAATTTTATACGCGTCAAAAGAATACGCGTATACGAAAGAATCTATATGTGCCCCGAAAAGCAGAGAAAGTGTGTGGATGCGGATGGATTGCAAAAAGACAAAGAGAGACAGAGAGAGAGAGAGAGAGAGAGAGAGAGAAGACAGGTGGATGTTTTTTCTTCCTGCGTATACGTGCGCGCGCGTTGTTTTGCAGTGCTTTTATTGGGAGGAATAGGTGGAGCGTGAGGAATACGAAGCGTGAATTTCAAAGAGTGTTTTTTTTTTTGAACGAGTATCGAGTGGTGTTCTCTTTTTTTTTCGTACGTATCTCGGTCTTTTTGTAAGGCTGGATGAGTTTCGAGTGAATAGCTGGGCGCGCACAGGCAGAGGTCGGGTATCTTCCGAATTTCGAGAGTTTTGAAAATGATACTCATCGACGAGTTTCTTTTTCGTTCCTTTTCTTCGACGAGGCGCTCTTTATGGGGAAATAAGTGCTTTTCAGCCTACGCTTGTGACGCAAGCAGACGTTATTCTGTCTGGTCTTTTTCTTTTGTATGACTTTAGAAGGCAACATGGTGTATTTTAGAATTAAATCGTGCAAAAACATCACACGTTTTTAATTATTCAAAATATACGTTTTTTATGAATAGTTATGAAACATTCGTTGTTATTAGCGTTATTCATTACTCTTTTTAATAAACAAAAGCATATTATTTCAAAACATTGAAAGGTAGATATATTATTTACAAATATCGTTACCAATACATAAAATTCATTCTGATATATAATAGACGACGCACTATTTTCTATGCACTGGCTCGTCAAGACCATTTAATTACCATAATTATAGTATAATAAAAATACAATAAATACAATATTTAAATATACTTCAGATTTTGCATCGAAATAAGAAAATCAACTTAAATTCTTATTCCTTTAATAAATTTTACACGGTTGCAAAAAAAAATTACTCTACTCACATCTGAGTCCATCCACTTTTCTCAAAGTGCGCGTAAGTTTCACGCATCGCGGAATCTCCTCGAGCCGCAATCTGTTCCCGATCAATTTGCAAGCTTCCCATTGCGTGCTATAATCTTGGTCGAGACAAGTGCGCACACTCGTATACCGTCTGCAGGCGGAAGAAGACATGAGTACACACTCGCTCTCCCTTAAAGTCGTGGGGTTAACCGGTAATTATAGACGCACAGGGGCGCACCTGCATACCGAACTCCTTCATTAATTTCGAGCCGCGACGCCCGCGATCCATCCGCGCGAGTTAATCCGTATATATATAGGCGGAGAAGCCGCGGGCGCCCCGACACTTGACGCCGATAAATTAACGTGTACTCCGCGACTTCGATTTAAGCAGCAGAGATGGGGTGGAAAGAGGAAGGCGTACAGGCGTTTGTGCAAATACACGATTTTTATACTCTGCGAGGTGTCTATGCATGTGTGTGTGTGTGTGTGTTTTGAATCTACGACGATGAATACGAATTACAAATGATACCGGATACCTGCGGATTCGAGCTGCTGCCGCCGCGGCGGATGAAAGGATGCATGCACGAGGTCGTATTCATGAATTAATTACCAGCGATTAAAGCGGAACAAGACGTATACCTGTCGAAGCGTGTCGAAGGGCTTAGCGCTAGACTACTCGACTTTGAATCCTGATGAACTTGTAGATGCGGATGATGTGCAACCGAACGAGAGTCTGATGCGGATAACAAGTCTGAGTGACGAAAAGTCGGTTGATGTGATTCGTGCAAGATTTGTTTGTATGATTATTGATTTTTCACAGTAGAGGAAATACCAATAGTTTCAATTTGAAATCAGTATCTGTACAATTTTTTAAATAAAAATTTACAGGAATTTTCGTAATAACAAGTAACATTGCACAACTATGTGTTTGATCTGCTACTCTCAAAATGATAGCGCAGCTCTTTATCAAGAATCTGATAATAGACAAATTCCTTTAATTTAATGTCACGATTAAATTATCTCCACTTTTTAATTTGATACATAAATATTATAATTATTAACGCTTACATGGTGATATAATGGCTAACATTTTAATCGATACTCATAGTTGTAACTATTATGATAACCAAAGTTATGGAGAATGTCCACAATATAAACTGGTGAACTGCATCGGAGGTTTGATTGATAACTCTATATATACATATAATATAATAATTATTGCAGCCCTCGTGCTACCGTGTTTTATCCTCATAGTTCACTTATTTCATAAAAAAAAACTTCTTTAAAAGTTTGTAAAAATAATTTCTAGCTTAAATGGGTGTAATATTCTTACTTGGTAGACGTTCAAAAATATTATTTGTAAAAATCGTTGCACGTGCCGCGCGCTAATTCACCCTAAACCTCGTGTGCACGATCGTCACGCGAACCAGCATAAAACTCGCTCTTTACATCATGGGTAGAGCATTACTCTCTCCCCACACCGCGGGAAACGATGCCGCAATATGAAGCACGACGCGCGGCGCGGTCACTCATAAAATCGCGGCTCATCCCCCCTCCAAGTATACAACGAAAGGTCATTTTTTATTCTCCCTCGCGGGGCTCGTTTCTTTATACGAGGAGTCATACACACACGCGCATTCGCGTCAACGAGTTTCGTTATACACCGTTCGGGTAACATGTATATATTCGGAAAACAGAAGTGGTGCGGCCTGCTGGGGCTGCCTGCAGTGTAAACATTGTCGATACGGCTATATGTAAAGAGAGAGAGAGAGAGAGAGAGAGAGAGTAAGCTATGGAGTTGCGCGATCTGCCGGCGGAGCGGTACAAACTCAATGGGCCGTGAAACGAGGCCATTAAACGCTGCTTCGGGCCGCTGCAGGCCAAACCAATCGGTCTACGGTGTGCATGTGAGTATATATATGCCATATGCTGGCCGGACGTGGTATGAGTGTGTCTGTGTGTGTGTGTGTGTGTGTGTGTGTGTGTGTGTGTGTGTGTGGCTTGCCAAAGTGGCTGACGAGGCAGTCGCGGTACGCGTGGGCCGCGCTTATATGGACAGAGAGTCAGAGAGAACGCGGCTTGCGCGTCAATCACTTGGGCGTAAACGGAATGCTCGCTTGTTTGACTATCGTGTACTAACGGGTTCTTCGAGACACGTGCGGTCGTGTGTGCAGTTGGAGACTTTTGAGTCCTAATTACGCGGCGGGAACTGTCACGGCGATCAAGCCGACACTTTGGGGATTGTCGTTTTGTGAGTGCGAAACTGACGGTTGACCTCCTTTAACCTGATTTTATTATACCTGACGTTCCAACATCGCATAATAATCGTTATGCAAAGTCATGCAAAGGATGTTTTTTGCCCCGTTCTATTACAAAATAACGATATACATTGCGATCAAAACCTTATACACTTACTAGATTCCAGTACTATAACGTAAAAATGAAATATTCAAATATATATATAAGTACTGGGAGTAAAAAGATTTAAGAAAAAACTCCTTCTGACTTTACATTGACATACACGTTTTATACAAATATCCCAGTAGTAATAAATCACGAAAGCGCTTACCGCCCACATCCCGCTTACCCTCGCCCTATCGAATACAAATTTATCTGGACCAAATTCACGGGGTCTGAAAATCTTGCCTCTCCTCTTTGGGTTCGCAGAATTCCGGGAGGCCTTCCGGCTCTTTGACAAGGACGGAGACGGCACCATCACAAAGGACGAGCTCGGCAGGGTCATGCGCTCCCTCGGACAGTTTGCCAGAGCCGAGGAACTTCGCACCATGCTCGAGGAGATCGACATAGACGGTAAGTTTTCGACTTTGCCCACCTGCTGCGGGGCTTACCCTTACTTTACGCGTGACTGCCAATTTTTCCCGGCAGTACGGTTAACGTGTACGATTCTCATTTGAACGCCCTGTGAGAAAACACAATGGTTTGATAGTTTGATCAAAGAATTA
The DNA here is from genome assembly GCA_900490025.1 of Megastigmus dorsalis. Lineage (NCBI taxonomy): Eukaryota > Metazoa > Arthropoda > Insecta > Hymenoptera > Megastigmidae > Megastigmus > Megastigmus dorsalis. The sequence continues at coordinate 67,573 of UELU01139330.1, read as the reverse complement.
TATATCGAACAATCCTAGGACCACGGAATTACAGCTTTACACCAGACGATGCGTCAGTTCACGTGATGAAGTGCAGTGCACAAGTTTGAATAACTATTTATGATAAAATATTCGCTTCTGAATAATAGCCCCTCTCTGTTATTTTGAATAACAATGACTGTTATCCTGGATAATAGTGCGCATGCTTAAATATTCCGATATCGTACGTTCATTTGATCGAAACTATATTGAAAATCTTGCGGGTATAGTCCAGAGCGATAGAGTGACCGAGTGAAAATCTCTGCAAGTAGTAATACATCCAATTTGGTCAGACGCACTTCGCGAATAATTACGTTTGTAAAATGTATCCCTACAGATTCGGACCAAATACGTTAATTCTACCCGTATTTTAATTTAGAAATCGGATTAAGTAGCCAAAGACTGTAATGAATTCTAAGAAATTTCCATCACAAGCATGTCCACTACCATACGAATCCTACAAAAAATTAACAAATTACAGTTTTCATCGCTATTGATCGAGCGAGATCCAGCGCGCGAAAGGCATAACAGCTCGCGTACGCGAACCTGGTGCTTTCAAAAATTCGTCCGCAACGATGCCGTTGGAAAACGCTCCTGTTACACACACATACACACACCGCAGCTCAAGCTAAACAAACGCTTCTTTTCCTGAACCCGCGCGGCCGCAGCTCCCGAGGCATACGTGCATTATTCATATATTCGCCCGCTGAATAATCTATGAATGACGCGCGATCGCAGCTCACCTTTATATATACGACGAAATCAAAGTGCTCGGTAATTTATGACCGCAAGTTTTTGCTGAGACGCGATAAAGCAACGAATCGCGCTATCCCAAGATCATCCTTATATACGATTCTTCGAGAAGCACTTTAAACGTTCCCTTATGATGTATAGGTTATTTTTTTTCTCACTTTTGTTATCTGTTTGGTTACGATTACCGCCTACTAGAGATTTGCAGACCATTAATCAACAAAGCGTCTGACGGTACCTGAAAATTAAATTACTCGCTACAGTATAAGTGTGTGTGTATGTTACTACTGGCTCAGCGTAGTGCCCGAATTAGACGATCAAGATGTGTCTCGAATCCGCTTCCTGTAATTACGACTCGCAGCTCATTAATTTCGGGATGAAATCTTGCTAAATTAGCGCGACACACCCATGCACATGGAGCCACGGATCGCACGACTGCGGAGTTTCGCGCGCTAAGTTGAGGGTCATAAATGCTCGATATAAAGATAGATGTATCACATTTGGTGAGCAGCTGTCTCCAATTGTGTATTTTTTTTTTAAATATTAAACTGAAATTATAATTTTTTTACAATTACGCTCTAATAAGTCTTTTGTGAATACTATAAATTTTTGAGAGATTAAAGACTATATTTCTTTGAGGATAGGCTCGCAAATAGGGATCCCATAATAACGCTTCATGTATTTTTTTTATGAGAAAACAACAGGGGCATGAAATCTCTTTATTTTATTTTAAAGAAAAAATTACTATAAAAACTCATTTTAATAAGTAAAATAGTAATCTACACTTTTCGAAAAGAATTGACAAATAAAAATCAACTTATCGCTAATAAAAAAGATCAAAAGAAAATTAGGAATAAAGCTTTCATATAAAAAAAAGGCTGGCAAATCATTGACACATTAGCTTCCTCAAATTGAATTACTCGTTGTTTAAAGTTCATCATATTATTTTTATAGAAAAACTTATTATAAATATTAAAATTCAGAAATTATCTTTTCGTTTATGCTTCCCTCTGTCAACTTTTAATTCAAATATACAATCGGTTTTCATTATTTCTCAAAAGTTCAATTAAGCCGTTCATCCAACTGATTAAAAGCTTTTGTTACATTTAAAAATCTCATTACTCGTATACAACGCATGCCTCGGGTAATAAGAGTCGTTGACGCAAAAAACTGTGCACATTGTGTATTGTCCTGGAAGAGGACCCACGAGGATCGTGCGCAGTTGCCAGCTAAAATAATAAAAGCGATCTCCTACTCGACGCTTGCAAAAAGTCATCTGCAATAAACAAAGTAGGTACGAAAGTAAAAATTCTTCAGCCTTCCACCTGTGGATTAATTTCGTTAAAAATATAAAAGCGACTTTTCTTGAAAAAAAAAACCTCTCCAATAACGCAGACTCATTAAAACAATAGCATCCGCAATTCATCGTAGGTCTACATTTCTCTTTCGCAATTCAACTTTAAAGTAGCCACCCTCTTAAACCCCCTTCGCGAAGCGACCGCCGCGAATGAATAACTAAATAATAAGACGAATCCCCCGTGCGGATTCTTGTCGCAAAAGAGGCAGAACTAAGCCCTTCACCTCGGATGCGTCTCATCATCATCCTCGAGCTTTTATACGAGCTCACTAATTGCGGATAATTTAACGGTGGAAGAGGTTCGCGCGAGGATAAAATGCCGCGCGACCGGTACACCGTCTGGGTCATTATTATCAAAGCTGCGCAGCTCTTACTCGCATATTTTTCCTGTTTTCTCATAATCTCCGCGCTCCACTATTATGTCGCTCCACTCTGGCGTGCAATAAACATTCAATTCTAACGGAATACTTATATAGAAGCGAGGCTGCAACGTTTTTCCGTCGACTGCCGAGTCGTTTAGTTCGCAGGTGTGGAGGCGGTGCCACTAGGGTGTATTGAAAAATTGACTCGATTCTGGGCGCCGCCTGATACGATTGCCTCGTCTTAATCACTCGCTCGATCGTATGGAGCAGAATTTCCCAGTCTGCACGCGAGATGTACTTCGAGGCGTCTTTCGATGGCTTTAGATTCTCTGGCTATTAAGATCGATTGAATGGAGATGCTTATATATATATTTATATATATGGGTAGAAAATGAAATAAAAGTTGCTATATACAAGTAATACGATCGGAGACTAACTGAGGATTATTAATATATTTCTGTGAAATTTTGAAGATTTCAGTGTGCGATCGCATCACAATTCCAGTATTGTAATATTTCTCAAAAGTATTGGACTATTTTATATAACATTTCTTTCCGTGTAATCGTCTGTAATGGATAGCGTTATTCTCGTACGCGCTTATGTTGCGGAATAAGAAATTTTTGCAATCGAATTATTTACGCCGATTATAATCTTGAAATTGATTACTTAAAGGTAATGTATATATACGCAGAAACACCAAGTTGTATAATTTTGTTTTTGGTTATACTTGGATTTCATGCATAATTTATGAATTGCCTAAAACCGCACCTTCGAACTAACGAATGATACCGCAAGTTTTCGTAGAATAAAAGTACAGCAATCATCAGTCACTCCCTCGCTTACCCATGGGTATCATATCATAAATATCTCGCGAACTTGTTGATTATTTCAGTGGCAGAAAGTTGAAAATGTACTTGCTCACTGCTCAGTTTTTCGATTAATTTAAAGAAAGGTGCTCTAATATTTTTTCTAACTTGGCTACTCTTCAAAGTCCCGCTTCAAATGGAAAGATAAACTACAAACTATGAAGTTAAAAAATAAACACGCGGCGGGGCTAAGCTT